>JAGDQP010005778.1:0-51203 GCA_022664845.1 Lepisma saccharinum | reverse complement strand
AAATAAATAAATAAATAAATAAATAAATAAATAAATAAAGTAGTTTACAGCTGAAGAAGATCCAGCGAGTGGGGCGAAATACAACATATTCTAAAAAAAATTTAAAAAAACTTTCTAAAGAGAAACTTTTCTTAAACAATTTCTAATAAAAAGTAAAAAAAAAATATTGTTTATGCATAAGTAAAAAAGAAAAGCGTGGGCGCACCAGTTCAAGAATTTATAAAGTGACTATATATGAGAAGGCGCACCATGCTTTTCTTTTTATTTATGGATAAATAGGGTTTACATCGGACTTTTTAGTAAGAAAAGTATGTCTTTAAAAAGTTTACTTTTTATTTCTTTCGAGTTATTTCGATGTTCGCATACATTTTCTTAAGCTAGATATTTTGTGGCCCAAATCATAAAGTGTTCTGCAACCAGTCAAACCCAGATTAGTTGCAGGCTAGTATTAATTTTATTATAAAGAAGTCCAAATTAAATTATATATCATTTATATATATAGATAGATAGATAGATAGATAGATAGATAGATAGATAGATAGATAGATACGATTTAAAAATATATTAATATATAGAAATATATTAATGTAACTATGGAATGTTGTATTGTCACCCGACTTACATCGCTGTGTAAAATGTCATCATTTTATGACATAGGGAAATGAGTTAACGTTCCAAGATTTGAGGATAGCAATAAACCATTCTGAACTAAAGAAAAGAATGTAAAATACATATTTTTCTATAAACTTTGTGTTTTATTGAAATATTCAGGAAGGTAAAAATCATTGTTTATCTCATGAAGTGCACTTTAAAGATTTGAACGAACCTTCCTCAAAATAAATTCATCTAAAACTTAGACTGAAAATGAATAACGAATTTAAAAAATATATATATATATATATATAAAGATATATATTTTGAAATAATTTTTCTTTTATGGGAAGAAGTTGAAAAAAAAATCTGCATTTTTTAATATTTAGATATACCAACAAAGTGTCTGCATCCAAACACTCAGGGGGTTAAATCACACCGCTTTGTGCTACCCTGGTTTTAACATGACACTTCGCAGAAAAATGCTGGATTTTCGGCTTAAATATCTCAAATGGATCCTCAAGAGAAAACTGAAATTTGGTGTCACGAGGTCTTGTATGTATCCAACTCGCAGTAAGTCTTGAAACTTTTATTTTCAAGTGTTTTACGCGAGTTAACATTGCGCAAGGTTTCAAGTAGCGTCGTAGTATGAACTGCCTATATACCTGAAATAATTATGCAAATTTTGTTTAACAACGTGAAGAAAAAATGTGGAAATCAAGAAATAACAGAAAACAAAAGACAAATGATTTTTATTCCTAACATATCACAAGTTTAAATTAGGAGAAATGGTGATTGAAAATTTGTGATATTTCGTTGCAGAGAGTTTTGACAGATTTAGTAACTTTTGCTAGATGGTGTTCTCAGCTCTAATATTGTGATTTCCCTCGATATGCTACAGAATGGAACCCATGTCGTTTTAGTGGGTTTCTAAAATAATTCCGTAAAGCAGTAGGTTTGAAAACACATCTTAATAACAGTGTGTTCTTTGTTCTGGTTCTTGACCTCTCCAGATATATTTTTGATCATATATGCAAACCACATAGTCTTCAGTGTGAAAAGGGTAGTGTTGAAGGATGCAAAGCTTTAGATAAGCACGTAGGTCATAAAAATCTTGCGCTATGTATTTCTTTTTGACCTTATCTCTGATTTACTCAAAGGAACAAACTTATGTTTCACCATCGTCTCAGGAATTTCTTTACAATTGTCAAATCTTGTAACGAAGTATCACACTATGCAACTTCCTCTTGAGACACATAAATATATTTCATTCCATGAATATTATCCTAACAAAATTGAACGTTGTTTAAGCCTCCGATTCGGTAAGGCTTACTCTGACTGTCTCGTTCTTTGCTGCTACCGTTGTCATTGCAATCGTTTTCCATGTGCACGAGCAAAAGTTCCACTCGACATCAGTACCAAATTTCATTTGATTATGACACAAAGCAACGAAAATCTACTTTAGTGATGACTAGTAGCACCATCACCGAAAAAAAAGTTACTTTGTAGGTATTTCATGGACAATTTTGTATTATTTAATCTTAATCGAGCTATAAGCTGCTACAGACGGTACCAGAAGAACTAATGGGATCAGAAAGTGTCCAAGGTAAATTTATTTAGTGAACAAAGTCGAATATTTAGATAGGTTTTTGTGGGCCTAAGTGATTTAGTGATTTTCCTAAAATCAGGTCACAAAAGTCACAAAAGGAATCAGGTCTGGAAGAATATTCCCGATATGGACAAATTGTCCACCTCTGGACGTTCTAGTGTTACTGTCGTAAACTCCCACTTGTTGACATCTTTGATCATTTAAGTACACAGACATGATAAAAAAGCATGTAAGGTGTTCAAAAATGCACAAGAAGCGGAGTTAATCTTAAAGCGTAGCATACTAACTTGAAAGTGGTTAATTTCCTTACTCTTTCGGGTTCATCGGGGCTAATTTTTGGTTACAACCTTTTTAAAATGAACTTACAACGGATCTGCGATTTACGAATACTTTACTTACTAACAAGTTGATAAGTTCCCGAATCACATAAGAGCTTTCGTGGCTACAAAATAACCTTAGTGCATCTTAACCACGATGCACACATGTCTGAATTATACACTGAATTTCACGAAGACTAACTTCGAAATGTCGAGACTGTGTAACTTGATAGCAGCAGCAAGAATTCAATTAATACGGCCTGAGTCAAAGTTCTCTAAAGGTGTTACAGTTAAATTAAAAAATTCAATTTATACATTTCGGAACCGTTAATAAGTACTGTCTTAAAGACAGAAATATTGTTAATAGAGAAGAGCACAGTGCTCCTCCACTTCTCTTTTCGAGCCTTCGTAAGAAATATCTATATTGAAAATAAGTCTGCACACTTTTCAACATTTTGTCGAAGAACCCGTTAATTTTTCCAGATATCGTCCTTTCGAATTTTGCTAATTGTTAATATGTTGTTTGTAAGGAAGGAAAGGTTGTTGCGTGTTCTATTCTTTACTTCGTGCACCTGCAGAAGTGACAATATTGATATATCATGATACCAGCACCATTGTATGTCAGTTTCATATTTCTACTCATGGTGATCTATTTCTAATGATTTTAAACTCATTAAAGTATCGGTACTAAACTGTTTATCTCCGTTTTTGGTATATTTATCTAACTGCTAAGAAAAATAATTTTCTGTTCTGGTGATGACATATTTCCTATAATTAGTACTTAGAACGGGCGTATCTGTAATTTTTATCAACATGTGTTTTATTCGAATAAAACATTCGTAAACATTATTCGGTAAACTCCGTGCAATTAATCACTTTAGAATGTTGTTGATATGTAAGATGTTTGGTCTCACAAGTCAGTAAGAAAGAAGTATGTAATTCTTCAGACATGTACTGTTTTGTTGATTGCGGTGAAAGAGTTGTTTTCCAGAATGAAATAAAACTTCGAAAAAAATATTTTGGGGTAATTTACTGACTATTAACTTCCGCTCACCCCAATTACCTGAGTGTAATGTTTTTTAAATATATACAAACCTTGATATACCGGCCGGCATTTGAGCCCGGAACCTGTAGTACTTTAGTCTGATGCCTCAGACCTTATGATTATTGGAGCTGGCGATCCATTCCATGAATAACGAAATCTTTAAATTCTGGCGAGTAAGAATGTTCGTTGACTTGAATCTGAACAGCTTACTAGATCGAGATGGACCTACACTATTAAAATAACCTGTAAATGCCAAATTTACAACAAATACTATATAACCCTTGTTTATTTACATAGCATTGTACGTATTTATTCTCCAAATATTTTTACGCGAACATACTTTTACATCGCCAAGTTAAACGACGCTTACGGAGACTGAAAATTACTATTATAAAGTGAGGTAAGGTATGAATTTCCAAAGCAAAAGGTCAAATTTTTCTTACTTTCTCTCATATTATTGGGATGATACACACAAGGACAGAAACAACCTCTTTTCTCTACTTTTCTTGACACTTCAACAGTGTAAAATGCATGCCAAAAAAATACTTTCGTGTTAATCGTTTTAGATCGTAGAAAATAGGCATGTATCAAAATAGACCTCTTGACTGTACTGTTAGATTTCTAATTTAAATTACTTTCACAATTAACAGAATTGTACGTTTCGATCTTCGCCTCATTCTGACTTATATAATCAGTGTGAAAAACAATCAACATACACGGCAGTGCATGCAGCCAAGTTCTCCGCGTCACGAAGCGACATCACTGCTAGAAGCATGTTATTCAGGAACAACAGTTTTTAGCGAAATCGGCGATTTCGAGGCCCCGTAAGAAACAAGATGTTAAAGATAGGAATATGAGCTTTCAAAGTTAAGGAGATATGGCAAATATGTGCAGGTGTGCAACATTTCATATTCGTAGCTTGAAGCATGTTCGAGTTGTGGACCCCTGAAATTGCGTATTTTGGGCTAACTGACTCATTTCACTCACTCACTCATCATATTGTTTTGGGTGTTCGGAACAAACTAGAAACATGAAATTTGGCATGAAGGTGGAGGATGATAAGTAGGTAAAGGAAAAATTCCGAAATTTTGAAACAGTCGCCTTCTTGTATTCAAAATGGCCGCCAAACCTAAAATTTCTAAGAATACACAGCCTAAACGGTTGAATATATAATAACAACATTTCGTATGAAGGTACATCGCCGCTACTAAGTTAAGAAAATATTACAAAATCTTCGAAATGTTGCCATCTTGAATCAAAAATGGCTGCCTAAACGAAATTTCTATAGAATACACAACCTAAACGGCTGGAGCTAGACTATCGAAAATTGGTTTGACAGTACATCATTATTAGTACGTTAGGAAAGTAATACAAAATGTCTCCAAAGACGCCATCTTAGATCCAAAATGTCCGCCAAATTGAAATTTCCATGGAATAATTTCTATTTCTAAACGGCTGGAGCTAGAAAATGGAAATAAAGTAAGACGGTACATTATCATGAGTAGGCTACGAAAATATTAAAATGT
This sequence comes from Lepisma saccharinum, assembly GCA_022664845.1. NCBI lineage: Eukaryota > Metazoa > Arthropoda > Insecta > Zygentoma > Lepismatidae > Lepisma > Lepisma saccharinum. The sequence continues at coordinate 46,115 of JAGDQP010005778.1, read as the reverse complement.
TTCTCCAAAGACACAATCTTGGAACCAAAATGGCGGACTTCATAATCCATTATCCACACCGTTTAAGATAGAGATATGAAATTTGGCATAAATGTGTATTATCAAGAGTAGTTTAGGAAAACATTACAATATTTTGAAAACAATCGCCATCTTGGATTCAAAATGGCAGCCCCAAAGCCATTTTCCGCACCGTTTGAGATGGAGAAATGAAATATGATATGAAGGTGGAGGATTAGGTCACGACTATATAAGAAAACGTTAAAAATGTCTGTATCTTTAATTCAAGATGACCGCCCAAAGCTCATTTTCAAACCACTGAAGCTAGAGAAACTAAATTTAGTTTGAGGATGTCCCATCAAGAGTAGGTTACAGGAGCGGAGTCCCCCGACGGTATGGGGGAAGATCTGCACCATGGAGGTCAACCCCCGGAGAGTCTGGTTACGATAAAGGGGCGCAGCGAAGCGAGTATACATATATCGCAATTGGAACTGCAGTACCCCCTATGTGGATTTTTTTTTAACTTTTCATGTTTTGGTACCAGTTTCTAGTTCTGTGTGCTCTGCATACTGTAGAAAAATAATGTGGAAACAACTTCTACTTTTTGAGATATAGCAGCTTTTCAGTACCAAAATTGTATTCCAGACTTTAGTCCAGAAACCGGTTTTTTGTTCTTCGTGAAAAGTTCATAGTTTGCTACATAGGGATTTTGCAGTTCCGACAACGATATTATACACGTAGAAAAAGCTGTGAAATCAGATCAAAAGCACCAGAGGTGCAAAAAGTTCAGCAAATTCTTCAACCCTAAAATGTGATGAAATGGAAGATGGATGAGCCAAGTTCCTCAGCGACAGAATGTAAGAGGAACACTAGAAGTTTGCACGAGGTGGCAAGGTTCATGATTTTCAAACCATAAGGCTGGTGGCGGCTCTAAGCCCACCACGCACACCACCACCAAACCTAAGGCTCGAATATCATTAACCTTGCCACCTCGCACCATCTTCCAGTGTTTCTACGTGTCTCACAGGGTTTTGCGCGTCACAAAACGTCAGCACTGCCAGAAGCATGTTATTCAGGAACAACATTTTTTGGCGAAATCGGCGAATTCGAGGCCTCGTAAGAAAAAAGATGTTAAAGATAGGAATATGATCTTTCAACGTTGAGGAGGTATGGCAAATATGTACAAGTGTGCAAAATTTCATATTCGTAGCTTGAAGCATATTCGAGTTGTGGACCCCTGAAATTGCATATTTTAGGCTTACTGATTCATACCCTCACATTAACTCACTCACTCATATTGTTTAGGGTGTTCGGGATAAGCTAGACACATGAATTTTAGCATGAAGGTGAAGAAGGATGATAAATAGTTAAAGGGAAAAGAATCCATCATTTTGAAAAGTCGCCTTCTTTTATTCATAATGGCCGCCAAACCTAACATTTCTAAGAATACACAGCCTAAATGGCTGAAGCTAGAAAGCCGAAATTTGGTATGAAGGTACATCGCCGCTAGTAGGTTAAGGAAATATTACAAACTCTTAAAAAAGTTGTCACCTTGGATCCTAAATGGTCCCAAAATGAAATTTCCATAGAATACACAGCCTAAGCGGCTGGAGTTAGAAAAATAAAATATAGTATGACGGTACATATACAATCTTGGAACCGAAATGGCGGACCTCATAATCCATTTTCCACATCCTTTGACCAAGGGATACAATATTTTTCATAAATGTCTATTATCAAGAGTGGTTTAGAAAAATATTATAACATTTTGAAAAAAGTTGCTCTCTTGGATTCAAAATGGCAACCCAAAAACCATTTTCCACACCGTTCGAGATAGAGAAATGCAATTTAGTATGCAGGTGTACCATCACAATTAGGTCACGACAATATAAGATAATGTTAAAAATGTCTCCATCTTTAATCCAAAATGGCCGCCCAAAGGCCATTTTCCAAACCACTGAAGCTAGAGAAACGAAATTTGGTATGAATGGGGTAAACCCCCGGGGGTATTGGGGAAGATCTGCACCATAGGGGTGCAGTCCCCCGGAGAGTCTAGTTGAAATAAAGGGAAAGCAGTCTCTCAAATCTCCACAAGTTGTGGGTGCAGCCCGTCCTGGAGGCAGCGTCCCCAGCGAAGCAAGTGTATATATATATTATACACTTACAAAAAGCTGTGAAATCCGAGCAAGAACATCAGAGGTGCAAAAAGTTCAGCCAAGTTCTTCAGTCCTAAAAAGTGGTGAAATAGAGGACGGATGAGCCAAGTTCCTTGGCGACAGCATGTAAGAGGAACACTGGAACTTCGCGCGAGGTGGAAAGGCTCATGATCTTCAAGCCATAAGGCTTGTGGCAGCCCTAAAATCCACCACCACCAACCTAAGGCTCAAAGTCGAACATTATGAGCCTTGCCACCTCGTGCCAAGTTTCAGTGTTCGTCTTACATGTGTCGCCAAGGAACTTGGCTATCCGTCCTCCATTTCACCACGTTTTAGGGCTAAAGAATTTGACTGAACTTTTTACACCTCTGGTCCTTTTGCTCGGATTAAGAACTGACATTATTTATTTGTTGATATCCGAAGAGCTAGAATATTGATATTTCCAACGCATAAAACAACAGTAGAACAAGGCAATTATATTTAATTTGGCCTGTGTTAATAATTTTAATATAATCGGAAATTTGTTCAGTTTATGATTTTGATTTTCTCAGCTTCTATCATATTTCCTTTGGATTTGCCAAATATGTTGCTGTCTTACGAGCAGTCTTGTTATCATGAAGGAATCCGCTGACTGAAATGTATGCGTGCAAGGTTGGAATTAATCGTCTTTGGTAAATCTAAATCAATTTTGTGCTTTTTATTGCTTAAAAAATTGAATTTTACTAACTAGTTTCTTTATTGTACATAAATAACACTAAATTGATAAATTTGACCTTTAGGTCATTCAGGACTCACCTGGAGGACTTAGTGGTCACTTTTAACTTTCATTAAGAAAATTCTTTAAAAGAAATGACTGACGTTAGTTATACGTCTTAAAGATTTATTTTATTAAAATGGATATATTAAAATCCAAGTGGTATCATTGTCAATATTAAAAATATATTTTGGAAAACAACAGAAAGCACATTTATCACACATTAATATCTCAGTGAAATGTGCAATTTGTATTTTTACCATAATTTTTGATACATATTTATATACAAATATTTGTGATAATATATAAAAAAAAACGATCCTTAATAAAGTTTGAGAGAAAGAACTCTCGCAAAAAACTTAATCGTCACCTCTTCTTGTCACTAAAACATTATCATCACATTACAAGTTTCATTGTTTCGATACTGGTTCAGGATATTATTACCTGTTCAGACTTTTTCTTACATCACAATATATTTGATTAAAACTGGTATTCAATATACTTTGTTATTTATATTAATTTGTATTGTTTACTATTGTTACTAATGTAAAGATGCAGTAGTAGGTGTGTTCTGTAAATAAACATTGATTTATTTAGATAAAATATTTATTACTTATTTAGATAAAATATTGATTTATTTAGTTCATATATAAATAGTGCTTTCAGTAGCGAACAAAATTATTGATCTGTATGAGAGGTATAATAAACATGATTAATTTTCTAATCTGGCCATACTTTATGTAGAAATTTTTTGAAACAAAACACAATTTGGTAAACGAAGTGTTATTGCTTGTTGGCACTTCATTTTTTTATTTAAATGTTGTACATATTCTTCTTCGTTACTGAACTGTCATGTAAACAAATATGTTTGTTTGAAATAAAAGGAGAAGGAATTTTCTTAAAACATTTTAAATTTCGTCCTCGAGTTTTCACTTCTGCTGTCCACTAACTTGACTGCGCTCTCGACATGCTCATAAAGTGAGATTTTGTAGCATGTTAAATGTTTTCTATCTGGCTTTGAGAAAGAAAATAGGCCAGAATATATACATAACGTGATGTATGCGCAAGGGAAAATCAATAGCTTCATGCATACAGTTGAGATAATGTTGCCATTATGACAGAGTCAGCGGGATGCAAAAGGTATTCCTGAACAAACATACGCACACTAGCTTAAAAGAGATGGTTTCCTTTTAAGTTCAAAAGATCACCAAACATTTACTTTCAGTTAAAGAACTCTTGTATTTAATACGTAGAAAAAGAAAGATGAAAAAGTTAAAAGTTATGTTTGAACCAATTTGTAAAAAGCAAATATAATGGTCCATTTCATGTAGTGTGGAAACCATCAACAAATTTATTCAATTAAGCACACAGTTGATGTGGGGAACGTAAATTGAAAGAAATCATCATGAATATACTTTTATGCAAAATATACTCTCCACATTGTCAAAATGGAGACATAGTGAGTTTTGGAAATTAATTAAACACATCAAATTGCCATAAAGAGATTTAAACGAGTATTGAGCACATTCTTTTACAGTAGATTCTGGAGGCTGTAAGGAAAGTAGTGAAGCACAAATTGGAGATATATACTGGAACCTAAGGAATAACGTCTATTGTTTCATTACAGGACCCTCGGTCGTACGTAATATAAAACTCTTGTAACAAATATCAACTATCGCGGTAGCGTAGTAATTATCGCAAGTGATTGCCAAACGGGGATCAAATCTCGGACGACGCGTTTTATTTTTGTTCACATTGATGGTTCTAAAAAGCTTCTTTAACATGAAATGCATTTAAGGTGAAGGTTCTCTAATTTTCTTCTTGTGTTTTGTTTTGATGATTGGAGGCTAGGACAACTTCATGATTTAAAATTTTATAGAAACGGGCTCAGTTAACTCTTCCCGCATAAACATACCTAGCAAATTCAACGCGTTCCCAAAATATTTGTAATGCATAATGCTGTTATAGTTTCTAATGATGAAGAGTAAAGCAAAACACACAACAGAAAAAAAACAAACAGAAAAATCTTCATTTCATATACCGTAGAAGTTCGAAACGTTAAATATCCGAACTTGTTAATTTAAATGCAGTAATATAAAGATTGGAAGTTTAAACAATGAATATTAAAACAATGAGAAAAGAAAATGTTAAACGATAATTGACTTTGGGTGAGAAATTTGTTTGTATAAAACTAACACTTGCGCGAACAAATATGTCAGTTTACAAAAGTTGTTGGAAGTGTCGTGTCACGTTGTGTTTTGTGCTAGTTTTATAACCCTGTTCGTTGTACACTACGAGGAATAGCATCTTCGAATAAACCACACCACAATCTTCTAACAGTTGATACAAAATTAGAAATTTAATCTGTGTCACAAAAGGAGAAAAGAAGAGTACCAAGAATATATCACATGGGAAAAAACAACATCTCTGATATCAAACGAAATCGAGAACTCACTTTACAATATGCATCAAAATTTGACTTAGAGGATGGTTCAAAAATGACAAACAATGAGTAAAGTAAATTATTCCACCTGTGGAAAGGCAATCTATTTCGGGCAATATGGTACAATGTCATTTCTATCAAGTTTTCCATTTTGTATGTACTGTACTGCATTGTAATGGTCTTAAAAAATGATTTTTTTGCGCTCTGTGTCTTCTTGGTTCAATTATTCGAACAATCAAATATCCGAACTACAGCTGGTCTCAATTAGTTCTGATGATCGACGTTCTACTGTACATGTAAAAATAAAATGCTAAGATAAAATGACACAACGCTTTGAAACCATCAGCTTTAGAAAGAAACCTATACTGATTGTAATTTGAACCTCTGTCGCCGAATTGTCAGTCACGTGTGTTAAGTACTAGGCTGTCGCATCACTTTGCCGTCAGATTTCCATCCTAGCTCAATATCTGGGAGCTATGTAACCAGTATAACTTGTTAGTATAGTTCAATTTCGAAATTTACGTTTTGAAAATTACGTTGTTTCACTGTCCTCAGGATAAAAAATCCCTTTCGGTAGGCCTACAGGCTAAGGTAGACCTCGAAGTTTTTTTTATTTTCAAAAATTTAAATCTCGCCTTATATTATCAGCGCTATCGAGAAACTATTTATTGTTTTTTTGATTATTCATCAAGAGCTGTTCAACGATACCCCACAGAATAGATCTATAAATATATATATATATATATATATATATATATATATATATATATATACTCGCTTTGTTTCGCTGGGAGAACTTCAGTGCTTTTGAGAGGATGCCCCTCCGTTTTCTTAACGAAAATCTCCATGCAGCATTACACCACCATGGTGTCCATCTGCACCCTCCCACGGGGCTGCGCTCCCAAAGGGCAGGTTTGCCCCATTTATTGTAACCTACTCTTGGTCATACACCTTCAAAGAAAATTTAGTTTCTCTACCTTCAATGATTTGGAAATTAAGCTTTTTGGGGCGGCCATTTTGGATCCAAGCTGACGACTTTATGAAAGTTTTCTTATATTGTCGTGACCTGCTTGTGATGGTACACCTTCAAGTAAAATTTCATTTATCCAACTCAAACGATGTGCAAAATGTGATTTTGGGTGGTCATTTTGGATCCAAGATGGCGACTATTCCCAAATGTTGTAATATTTCCCTAAACTACTCGTCATAATGCACCTTTATGCCAAATTTCGTTTCTCTAGTTCAAACGGTTTGGAAAATGTTTTCTTAGGTCCGCCATTTTGGATCCATCATCTAATATTTTAGTAACATACAAGTGATAATACACCGTGTTACCAAATTTGGTATTTCTAGCTGCAGTCGTTTAGGCTGTGTATTCTATACAACAATGGGTTCGGCGGCCGTTTTGGATCCAAGATGGCGACTTTTTCATCATTTCGAAATGTTTTCTTGAACTACTAGTGGCAATACACCTTTATGCCAAATTTCGTATCTCTAGCTCAAACGATATGGAAAATAGATTTCTTGCTTCCACCCATTTTGGATCCAAGATGGCGTCCTTGAATTTATTAGGTAACATTTTCGTAATCAAACAGTGATGTTTTACCCTTATGACAAACTTGATTTCAATAGCCCCAGCGGTTTAGGCTGTGTATTCTATACAACAATGGGGTCGGCGGCCATTTTGGATCCAAGATGGCAACCGATATTGCTCATTAACGAACTTAACCGAGCTATTAAGCCTAGAAACAACATATAAAAATTTGGTTCAAATAGCTTCAAAATTATGGTCGCTAGCGTGTTAATATATATATACAATACACACTTAGATATCGTACCTATCTCAATAGGTATATTTTTCTTCGAAATCTACCTAAAAGTGAGTTAGTTTATGAACGAAATGCGTAGTTTGCACGTGTGCTTCATTCGGGCAGATCAGCCAAGTTTGAGCCTCGTAGTTGGTCATAGTAACAGAATTTTCAAAACTTTCTTCAGTTCCCCAGACAAATGCCAGGATAATATCTGAATATCTTGGAACTATTTTCCCTGTTCCAGGAATAGTTCTTGTCGAAGGATGCCATTCCTTACATTGGTGACTGACATGGCATAAGACTTGTCCAGTTCATTAGTCTAAATAAAGTAAAAATAAATGTTGACTATTTTTCCCTGGCCCTTTTATAAATGGAAAAGCATCTTTTAATTTCTACAAAATTATCTCTCCTTTATTTACAACCTTTGCACATCTTTTTCTCTTTCATAACGTGTGACTGTAATATAGACTTTAAGATGATACAGGAAAATTAATTGCATCTTTTGAGCTTAGTCCTCACAAAAACTGTAAGGAAAACGCGTCAGTTGAACAGAGTTGGTTAAGAATTTACTTCGTGGAATATGAATTCTGAGTCCCAGCATGCCTGGTCTAGTGGCTATGATCGCAGATGACGGAGAGAGATTGATGACAAACAGTGAGTCGAGTGCTGTTGCCAGACATCCTGACAGGTTGTCAAGAATTTTCTTGAGTTTCATCAGGTTTTACGCCCACACATCTTCCATAATGCACTTAGTTACTCGTAACTTGTAGTGTAATCTCGAAGGATGCATTTCTCAGCGCATAAAATTGTGCAGCAAAATTGTTTTAAAGTAATTACATGTTGTCTAATACACACATGTTATGTGTTTTGTTCATTTTTGATAATTTTCCTCGTCCGCCATTTTACCACAAATGAACACAAAATGAAAAAAAAATGTATAAAACACAGTTTCCATGAAGTGAACGGATTTCTCTGGTGCTCTCGTTTTGTGAATGAAACGTTGTTTTATTGTCAGCTAGAGCTCCTGTTCGTAAATTGAATTTAAACTAAAAGAAATTATAGTTTGCCAGTTGTTAACATGTATATAATGGAATATTAATGTTGTTCATATAAATTAGATAAGAGTTTCGTAAATTTGTTCTTACTATGGTCAAGTAATCCATATAAGTCATGAATATAGAAACACATTCTTCATAACAATTTGAAAAGTACTTACTTCCTATTTGTTTGGGAATAATTAATCAGTGTTTTATGAAACTCAGTAAAGTGTGAATGGAAACAACCAGATGTAATAATTCTATGTGCTTTTCAAGTATAACAAATTACAAATTTCCCTGAAAAGTTATATTTTTGTAAACAGTAAAAAAATTGGTACGCTAATATACAAACAAACCGCGATAATTTAAATAACCGAAACGTTTGCATTATTTGAGCCAACTGATCACACAGAAACATTTTTGTGTACAGTATACACTGTATGTTTATCATATACACTAAGGCATATTAATAAATTACCTTATTCCCACATGACGTAAAAAATGAGAAGAGTATATCTTGTACCTCATCAAATAATGTGCATAATATACGCGAGCCAATTTGAGACATTAAGATCTCTGTGTGCTCCTTTATCCGTAGCGACATACCGTTGAACTAAGAGTCTAATAACAGAGAATCGTTTTTGGAAGGTTCCCTTGTGAGTTCGATGAACAGGGCATACATTACTCACTATTTGTTTATGTATTAGGATAATGCGAATGTGAGTGAGTGACTAAGTGAAATTCCATACGTTTGAAGTTCTATAATGAGAGTGTAGAGCCACATGAAGCATAATCGAAACTTAATTGTATTCATGTAGATCCAGAGATGGCGACTAACGATATAAGAGCATACTTATGATTTTAAGGGGGTTACTAGACCATTGTAACCAAGTATAATAATCTAGACTCCGTCAGTTTGCTTTATCTTTCTTTTTCTTTGATTATTACTTTTATTTTTTTCAGAGTAAGTCATTTATAGCTGCCCAATTATAGCTTTCGTACTCCGGATCAAATGATGCATGCGGCCGAATGTTACACCTAGCAGCGTTTTAGAAAATCGACTACAGCGTGCAACACGATTATCAAAAGCTCTGCTGTGGCCACTCCAGATGATTGAGTTTAGAACATAAAGGTAATCTCTGGAAAATGAAAGAATATTCATAAACTTAACTGATATTGCGACTTATCCGAAATGTATGATAGACCTCCGCGTTTCGCATGTTTTCCTAACGCGTATGTTTCTCTGCAGAAGAGAACAGTAATGCTGGTTGCATACGATGAAAACTTATATGTAGTCAAAACTCTCAGGTTAGCGCAGGAGCAAGCTTACGTTCAGTGTGCGCTAAAAATCAGACAAAGAAAAGGATAAAATTTATTATATGGTCGGCAAGAAAGAGTCAAACATTCTGACTTTTTATTTTGACAGTGGCGACCTTAGCGCGTATGAAAAGCCATGACATCACTCCTAGGGGTGGTCGTGTATGAAAAGTTAAAGAAAACATCAATCACGGAATTGATCATTACTGCCGTACTAAACATAGTAAAGCAATAATACTTTTTCAAATTGTAGAGAATGAAATTCTCTATAATAAATGTCCTGAGTAAAAATCCATATCTTTAACAATTTCTGGGTGAAATTATTTTATCAGAAATAACACGAAAATTAGGGATTTCGAGTAAAAATACACTGCAAAAACTGTACCTATGAATCGTACCTGTACCTATGTTTCAGAGGCAGTGACGGGCACAGAGATTCATATGTTACCATCGTTTCTATGTCTATTAATTTGTTCCGTCCCAAGAACTGGCAGGCAAAGAACCGCCCCTTCAAAACCAACCCTGGGTTCACCATTGTCTCTCAGACATTGTGAGTGCACACCTGGTATTTTGTACCCACAAATCAATTGAATGTACTGTCAAGAACTATAGGTACACAATATATCCATGACGTATCCATGAATTAGTGGGTTCAGCAGAAGTTGTGAAAAAGAAAGGTATGGGTACAGTGAAGTCGTACCCAAAAGGGTACCCATTACCTAGGTATATTAATAAAAGGGAAATGTTACCCATGAAAACATCGACCATCAGAGAGAGAGTCTGATCAAGCCAAGTCGTTAGTTAGTTGGTGCATCTGCTATACGTTTTTCGATTTTAATTACAACGGATTACTTTGCTCAGCATGTAGCAGTGGCGGCGTAAGGCCCGGGGCAAGTGAATTTGATTTAGGCCTTTTCGCGATCACAATCGTGAGCGCAGACAGCTACTATTGGTCATAATATCCTACTTCCCCGTTATTCCGAGCCCCTTGGAAAACAGGGGAACTTCGGGGGACTCACTAGCCAAGACAGAGAACTTCCCGTTCACTCGCTATAAACTATGCATGATAATGAATATTGAGATTGTAGAGAGTCACACTTCTCAACCATCCAACTACAGGCAAGCGCACAACTAAGAGTCCTGAGACGATATAGTTACTGTGTCACCGACCATCATCGACGTGCTTTACTGATTTATCTTAACAAGCAATTATTCTCTTGTGGAGACTGGCGCAAAGTGGGTGGCCCCCACCACCACCACCAAAAAAAAAACGGCGAAATTAATACCGGCTGAAAACTGAGGAAATATTGGTTGGATCTTAGTCAGAGGCTTATATGCTTCACATTCACGTAGTATACGGGATATAGCATGTTTCATATGAACGAAAGTGCTAAATAAAACAGCTGTTTAACGGGTTTCTCATATCACAGGAGATTTCTTCATAAGTTCGGTTATCGTTAGGTACATTAAATGGGTTAATGAGCTCTCCTCAGGTACAAAACAAACAATGATTTTTTTTTCAATAATGCGTATTGACTCTACTGTGCTAAAGATATAAAACAACAATAGGTCTTAATGCTCCTTAACAATATGTTGTACTTCCTTAGTTACCCTCAAAAATAACATGAACAATATGTGCGATTATATATGTATTTCAGTATACGTATGAGTAACACAAGTGAAAGAAATAGTGAAAATAAATTCTGTTGATGATATCAAGACTAGCTTGAGTGATTTTTAAGCCAATGTAATTTCTAAGCATTGCATAAAAATAATTAACAGTATGAAAAAACGCAAGAAATTTACTTCAAAGCATGCCAAAACAAACGTAACCAAAAATATGGAATTAGTATAAACTATATATATTTGTGAAAATCACAGAGACTAGGAACGGCCCTAGGCCAAGGATCATAAATGTTGGAAATTTGACACAAACACTTGTTATACACTTCTAATTCTTAAACGCTAGGGAAAATTTGCAGGTATATTAAAAATAGTTGGAGAAGGGTTTTGTCAGTGGTTTTCTATAGGCCTACAACTTTTACTGTTAATATTTCTGTCCATTACTTTCTTACGAATTTCAAATGGATTTGAAGACTTTTGGAATCAAAATCTTACTAATGTGTTCGAAAGTGATAAAACGAAATCTGATGATCTCCCAATTTTAAAATTTTTGCAAAAAAAAAGTTTCGAAATGGACATCTGATTTCTACCTGCTGTAGTAATATTTCAGGTACGCTGGGCGCGTACTTCTAGGATAATATATCATTTATACTTTTTGTATTATTATGTCAGGCACGTTACGCGTTACTAAATCGTAGAAAATTTTCTCATTTGTTCTCAAGAGTTTAGGACTAATCAGTAGTACAATCACCACTTGTGAAAGATTTATATATCTTGTTGAAGGTAAGAACTCATGAAAGAAATGATATGATCTTGTGAACCTTAGAAGTCAGAGCGTGGGTGCCATATCCACTCCATTCCTCTAATGAATCTAATCCATCACTTTTGCATATTAGCCCCCATTCCACCCCATACTAATGTTAACCAATCCTTCAATTCTGCGCTATCTTTCACTTATAAAAGGTGCGGATTCTATACGCATCATCGCCAAGTATTTACGCGCACAATGCGTTTTCTCACATTTGGGGAGGTTTTATGTAGATGGTTACTGCTAGTGGCAGCTAAATGTTAGATACCCTGAAAGTATTTATTCTACACTTTATATTAACGAAAGATAAGAGCTTGGCTCACTTTTTTTCTGTTCCTTTCGATGAATTTGGGAAATGTACTTTTTCGATGTATATATTATATTACAGAAATCTGAAGACAGAGCTCTCAACCACATTAAAGATATGATTACACTCTAGCCAAACTAGAAGAGGCACCATCCTTGGCGCCAAAGCTGGGAGGCGCAAAATCGGGGGTCGAAAACATTATACATGGTGTTTCAGGACTTCTGGTATAAACTTCGGGAGATGAATCCGCACTTTTTGGATTAACCTACATTCAGCCAGTTTTCGGTTGAACGTTATAAAATTCTCTGTAAATTTCAAAATGCGCATATATGTCTTTTCCAACGTACTTCATTGAAGCAGAACATTTTTTGATAGTAGAAAAGAAGGAAATGTAATGTTCCTTTAAAATTTATTTTTAAAAACAGAAAAAAAGAAAGTTCAGGTGGTCGGTTTCGTTCAAGGGTCCACTAGCACACTGATCAGATGCTCTCGCAACTTTTTTTTTTAAATAAGTAATTATTTTCAAACTTCTAAACTACTACAAAAGTTTACAATAACTGTCCAAAGCTCTAGAAATTAACAAAATATAAACAGGGGAAGGACAGAGAACTACAAAAGGTCCACTCTAAATGAAGACCACTTCACGCTAAGGAACCAAAGAAAAAAAAACAAATATCCTTTTACTATACTGCATTGATGTAAAAGGCATAGCTACTGTATTTATTCTTCTTTGGAAGATTTTCGTAGCGCATGTGTATTTGAGCGAGATACTATGCAGCTATGCTGATATCACACTCTATTATTAACACATACAAGATTTGAGCGGTAAACCACATCAGAAATCGTCTTTTTGTGTTAGGAAAATATGAAAATACTGGAAAATCCAGTAGATCATATAGCTGAGTGTCAGTTACTTGAGTTCTCGTTATCCGTTTAAAAATACTGCCGTATTTAATCCAAACGTTATTACCACTGACACGAGAAATTAGGCGATGTCAATATTGTTGCATAATGGACATAAAGGATTTATATTCAATTCTATCTGGTGTAAGTTGCATTTATTAGGATATATACGGTAGATTAATTGATATAATAGGTTGTAAAGTGGCGGTTCAATCAACAATTCGGTTAGATTTTGCCATATGAGATTCCAATTATCATAGTTAGGGTACTTTATTTCTTGTTTATTTTGTATATTTTGTTTTTGAAAAAGGATTTTATATAAGCCTTTTACTTTCATTTGCTCAAGAGGAATTTCACCTGCCAGTGCGTAGGCTAGTTCAATAAAAGTATCGTTTAGATAATGACTTTTCATTTTCCAGGGATTGATATTTAAGGGCAACTCAAGATTAATTTCATTTAGTACATTAAGAATAGATTGCTGCGCGAAGGTGGCATTTTTAGAGCATAAAATGTTAATCGTGCGATGGAGACGTAAAGCATTGCCCTTTATTTGCAAATGTTTGAGATTTAAACCCCCTTTGTGAAGGGGCAGCAAAAGGTTAGTGCGTATAGTTCTCAATGGATAATTTCTCCATATAAAATAGCCTATAAACTTTGATATTTGAGCATATGCTTTTCGCGACATAGGGAAAAGCTGCAGAAAATAAGTCAATTTGCTCATTATGCTCATTATGTATAAATCGCACTCTTGATATTAATAAGTCAAAACAATTCTGAAACTTATTGAGCTGGAATACAGTATTACCAATAAGGCGGTGTTCATTATGTTTCATCGTGTCTTTAATGTTAGGATACATTTCAATGCCTAACATATTGAGATGAGAGACAGTTTTAACCTCTTTACGGTATATATATTATGCATCGGAATGGTACTCATTCTTTGCTGATTTATGTGTAATATCAGTTGTCGTTGTTTTTGCATACTATACATAATATTTACGAAAGAGGGGAGATATTTATATTTATTAAGTAAGTGACATAAGCTGTCAATTCTAACAGAGTCAAAAGCTTGAAGAAAATCAAAGCTTGCCATTGCACTTTTCTCAGAGAGTCCTAGCACGGTGAACACGAAAGCTGGCTAACATAAATGCTGTGTCAGGGGTTCCCCGTAATCCCTCTTGATTAGGATTCAATACATAAGGGAGAGAAACTTGTAAGCGATTCGAGAGAACTTTATATAGAATATTGGTATCACTATTTAATAGCGACAACATACGATACCTGTTAGCAGTACTACCAGCTGTTTTTCGGTATTAACATTCCTTTTGTTCCAACAAATTGCTTTGGGATATTACAATGATTTCACATTTCATTATAAACCTCCGTAAGGATAGGAATTACAATTTCCTGGAGAGCAATATACCACGGTGATGACTCCCCATCCACCCCAGGGGAGGATGAGCGTTTTAGAGAATTTATAGCAAGTTTGACTTCTTCTGTAGTAATTATTTGTTCTATTTTCTTGTGAAATATGATGCGGTAAAGTTGGGAGATTATTAAAAGAGTTACTATCAAAGGTCTTGTCTGTTTCTTTAAAACAATATAAGTAATGCTGTTAGATAGCAGGCAAGATAGATTTTCCTGTGTGAGTTATACCGTTATGATCTTCAAATTGAGTGATTATTTTTTGTTTACCACGTTTTCGTTTGTTTATTACATTTAAATGCTTAACAGGTTCATTAATTCCAGTATATGGAAGCTTACTTCTTACTGAATATCCATTAGTTTTTTCTTTTGGATATTGCTAATAGGGTTTTAACTCTTTGGATAGGTATATAGACATTTTCACCTTGTATGGTTTTCATGTGATATTGTTTAAGTATATTATAATAATAATCACTTTGTTATTTATTATCCATTTGTTGCTGTTTAGAATATTGCTTCGAAAAATACACTATTCTTTTTTTTAAATTTAGCCACCATTGTATTTCGTTGTTTTCATAACTATGTTGTCGTAACGCACTTTGTATGATGTTTTGGACGTCCCGTATATAATCCTGTTCCTCCAAAATACTAGTATTTAGATGCCACATATAATCGGATCGTAGAGAGGTCGATAGATCATATCGGATTACACTGAGCACTGATATGTATGGTCTGATATGTATTGAGGTAACACTGTGGTTCGAATTAGCTTGTTTTTGAGATTGGCCGTAGTGAAAATATAATCAATCCTAGACCAGCCTGTAGCGTAAATATATGTAGGCAGATGTTGATTAGGATTACTACACAAGTATATGTCACGTAACTCAAATTCGTTTTTGAGTGCCAAACAAGCGGCGCTTAAATTTGAGTTATTGCTAGCGTCAAGAACGGAATAAGTGGCATTAGCATCAAGACCTATTATGACGGGCTTAGGCCCCAACCGTTGTAGTTCTACGGTAACTATATCCCTGAAATAATTTTCTCTTTCTAGTTTATTGGTTGTGCCGGAAGGAAGATGGGCACATATGATGCCCATGCCTTGAACTATACCTGACATTATGAGACCCGAATTATGTATATTTATATGTGATAATAGATCTTTTCGAACCGCAATAACAATTGCTCTATTGTTTTTGAAAACATGAGACGTATACAGAGTATAGTTTGAAAGGTCTATGTTTTCATCACAGAGCTTTTGTAAACAGGCCACATGCACTGAATGAAAAGTTAGTGTTATTTAAGACCTATATTTTATGAGGCAATTGTATATTGTTTAGGTTAAAGGTGACGATATTAAACGTTGCCATTACCAAACACAACAGATGTGCCTTGTTTTTCTTTTTTAATTTTGTCACTACCATTTTGGTCGATATAAAGTATACAAAAGCAGGTACTTATCTTACACAGGTAAATATTTTTTTTTAGAACGAACAGTCACTTACACCTTCAGATCCAATATATATATATATATATATATATATATATATATATATATATTTGTTGGGGAACCAGCTACAACACTGAGGCAACGAGAAAAAAATGAGTTCACAAATATCGGTTTGAGGATTCAGACTGGACACATGTACTGCTTTGCTTTTTTGTTGTTTTCTTTGCGACACTTTTTCGTTTAAGTTTTCTCCTCGTCAGAATTGGCAATATTAGTACATGATTTTACATCTTCTTCACTCGAAATTTCAGTATATGCGTTATCAATAGAAGACAAACACTCTACATTAACACCCGTTTCCACTTCAGCATGTACAACAGACACGCGCGAAGCAATTGTACTTAAGGGAACACTTTCTTCACCGCTGCTAAATAAAGCGTCAGATGGGGGTGGTGGATTTTTTTGTTTTTGTTTATCCCCCTCTGGCTCACACGGAAAATCCAAGGAATGTTCAGGTGTAGCAGTTAAGGCTTCAACTTCATTTAGGACTGATGACACACGGTTGCCGTTTTTTGAATCGTTTATTGTTAAATCATCACTTTTAGTTACTTTCTGTGTAATAGATGGAAAAGCTTTCTCTGAAAGTGGGATTGCTTGATTCAAGTTTGCTTGAAAGCTATAGGTAACTTTCCGCGAATTTTCTACAGTTTCTTGTGTAAGGTCTATATCATATTGCGAGTCGTCAAAATGGATGACGTTACACCGCGGACACTCGTCCTGGGAAAAGTTTGTAAAAATTTGCAATTTCATTCGGTTAACTGAAAGATAGTAGGGCAGTTTCTTTGTCACTGTCGAGAAGGTTATGATTATTTTTCCGTTATATGTACGAAACGTATAATTGGAAGAATAATAACACTGTTTGATCGATTAAATTGTTCCGTATTGACTAAATATATCAGCAGCCTGTTGATCACTAAGTTCCAAAGGAAGTACGGACACTACCGCCTGAAATTGCTTATTATTTTCAATAGTTACTGGTAATTCCTGCGTGAAACCTCCTTCATCAGAAAGTAGTTTACCATTGCACTGTTGGACTGCTTTTTCGGCTGCATTAAGAGAGCTAGTCTTTACGTACGAGACTTTATTTGTAAAAATCTATCTCCAGAGAAAGAATGTTGATTTCCGGTATTTGAATCTGTTCTGCAACTATTTCATAAAATATAATGCATTTACTCGTTGTGTTAGATTTCGTAGATTGATGTTGAGTTTGTTTTTTCTTACTATATATGACATTTTACTGCAACAAAGCACTTGCCACACGCGCACACACAAACTGCACGGAACAAAGACAGGAGCACGAAACACGGAACATCCTGCCGGCTAGCTGGCATGCAATCAACTGACCGACTGAGCTAGCCGGGCACGGCTGTCCTATTCATTAGCTACGAAGGCAGTTGGTGCTTATGGCTTTCCGAGTTATATTTATAGCTAGAATTTTACTGCACCGGAGGTTAATGATTAACGTGTTATAAAATGTACTTCGAGGAATGTCTGGAGAAAAAAAGGAGAGATACGTTTGCTACTGTGTAAAAATTTATACCCAACTTAGCTAATTGCTCTTTTCATCATTGCAATCATGTCGTTCTCGATCCACCAATCAACTGTTTACTGTTCACAGTGTAAAAGGAACATAAACACTAAAAATGGTGTGGCTATCAGTGACAAGCAAGTAACTTTACTCCTATTATTGGATTATAAAATATCCCATAAAGGCTTAAACTTCATCCACAAAAGTAAGTAACCTAACAATTTCCAGTTTAGCTTACACTTTGATCAGAAAATGACCTAATTTTAAGCGTAAAATAAGTTGAACGTTCACCGACGAAACACTTTGGCCAGTTTCAGCTAATTTTCAGTTAACGTTAAGCCATTACAAAGAAAATGTTATACTTTAAAATGGAGTTAAGGTTACAGTCTTTCCACTAAAGGGCTTACGCTATATCTACATTTAATAGTAAATACACCAAAACGCTAATTTTCGACTTTTGTTTCTCATAAAGCGGAGTAACTTTCATCCATTTCGTGTTTCCACTTTTTACAGTGTACTGCTCTGAAGTATATCAAGCAAAGTTTTCCCGTGAAAATTATCAATTTTCTGAACAGGACGTTGAACTGTAATAATCCACGCGAATGACATCTACACAACTTAGAAACCAATGTTTGCACATTTCGACCGTGGCTAAGTGGTCAAGACGTCGACTGGTTGAGTGTACCGGGTTCTTTGAGTGAAAGAACCCGGGTTTGAATCTTGTCGGGGATTAAGTGATTTTTCTTTTCGTTTTTTATTTCAAAGACATTTCTATCTGTTCGTATTTGTTATTCATAATTGCTTTCTTGCATTTTTCGTAGGCAATCATGGGTTAGTGGAGGTTAGGTGCGGCCATGCATCTTTACACTTTCGTTTCTTTCTTTCGACAGTGTGGATTACTGGCGCGACAGAGATGTTAAAATTAGGAGGTTTCGTTCCTCATTTGTACCCAAGAAATTAAAGCCACGTGGTAGCTTCTAACTCTTAGGTACTAGGTATCCGTTAACAATTGATGGGTACAAAACGCTCGTTTTGTACCTTTGAATAGTGGGTACTGTATTTAGAGTGTAGTATTCTTCCCTCTTTTCTCAGTAATATTATTATTTTTATAACAATCATGATTTTTCCCACATTGAAATAATTATGCCCAAAATATTTAAGAAATTGTTTTTAAGAATTAAGTCGCGCGCTATGGTTGTTTACCTATCCAATCAATGCAAATAAATATGCGTGCCACCTCTGTTAATTACACATCTCCATTTATTCTTCAGTTTCCTGCAAGCCGTTGTGAGTAATGTGTGTGTAGTTGTGGTTACTATTACAGTTGTTATGACACGGCTATACTTGATTTAAGTTCGAAACTGTACCTAGTGTCCCAAAAGTTACGCAACCTGCTTTTCATAGCAGGTAAATACACTGAGGTACAAAAAAGTAACACTCAAAGAAAGTGGAAAATCTATATATATATATATATATATATATATATATATATAATATTCATTTTAACACTACCTATGCTCTGCTATGAACCTGTTCGAGGTTCTCAAATGTTATTCATGTTGTGAGAAGGAAATATTATCCTATGGTTGATGACACCCCCTGTCTGTCTTTTTATACTCCTCCTGAATTTCTTCTGAGAAATGATATTGACAACTCTAACTAGAACCAACTGTTCCACGACGAGATTTGCGTATGTATGTATGTTGTAATTCTATGATATGCTACACAGTTTGAAACAATTATTGAGATTTATTCCGCCGCGAAGGGTGGTAAGATGCCGTAAAGAACCGAGAAGGCCGCTAGAGAAAGTTGCTTTGTTACTACAGGATTGGCGAAGCGTCCGTAACGTGGCTCAAGAATTACATACTACGCCAATTACGGTTATTGTTTTTCGTCCAGAAGTGCCTGCAACTGATTACATATTCTGGAAGACTTGATGGCGTCAATTTATGCAACAGATGACCGTTACTTGCTTTTTCAAGTTTGCGCAACCGCCGCACCACTGCGTTCAAAGCCAGAGATCAGTTAGAAGAAGAGAGAGCAGTAAATGTCACCTCTTGGATTGTGAGAAGAAGGTTATGTGACACCGGACGAACATCCAGAAGACCTGCTAATGGCTCACAACTGGATCTGCAATATTGACAAGCTCAGGGCGGTCATCGGGATTGAAGCAACGAACAGTGGGGAGTATCTCTCTGTCAGATAAGTCCCGATTCTGTCTCCAATCTCCATGTGGACAAGAAAAGGTGTGGAGGAGGACTAGTGAAAGGTATTCTGCATGCTCATTTTCATCACGAATAGGTTCAGTAGGTTTCTGCAGGTTCAGTAATTGTTTGAAAAGGGATCAGTTTGACTGCCCGAATAGACCTTGTCATTCTGGAGGTTGGTTCTTTTACGGCCCATCGGTACACCGAAGACGTTCTTGCAGAACACGTTGTTCCTTTCGCCATTTACTGATGATAATGTCGTGCTAATGCACGTTCTCATGTGGCACGTTGTATCATACAGTAACTCAGTAAAATAGGAGTCCAAGCTATGTAACAGCCATCACGAGATCTGATATCAACCCAATTGAACATGTGTAGGATATTCTAGGAGGAAGGGTCTGTTATCATTCTCCAGATACCCTGGCAGAGCTTCAAGAAGTCATCTGCGAAGGATGAGAGTGCATAGTCCAAGAAAATATTGATTTGATCATTAGAAACATGTCTCAGACATTGCAGACTGCTATTCAAATGAGAAGTGGAGAGAAATATTATCAAAATGTTGTAGGAAGACCAGAAGAATAACAGAAGTAAGCTTGCTTTCTGCGCAGCACGTTTAAGATTGCTTGCCGAATGTTTAATTTTATGATCAAAACTGAAGAAATACCGGTGTAAGTTTATTTTTGCTTTGAAAAATTTGTGTTAAAATGTCGTTTCTTAGTAAAACTTACGTCGAATTCTTCAAGATAGCAATACGGTAAACAATATCAACTATACACCTGTCCTCATAATCGTTTTGTACTAGGAAAATAATTTTCTTTTTTCATTCTTTCTGTCTCTCTCTCTCTCTTTTTTTTTTTTGAATCTCAAGTGTTTCGTTTATTGTGCCTTAGTTTATTTAATTAAACACTAAGATATCGTTCTTCTACTGAAATATATCTCAGTGTGAGGTTCTCTCTTCCTGTCATGTCTATAGTAATAGCAACAAATAATATTTTACTGGCTCACTCCGCTTACATTTACTGATGGACATGTGGGTTTTCTTGATGCATTTACTGCTTTTTACAAAAAACAAAATGATTTTTGCTTTCCCTTGATAAAAGTATTTCCCCTTGGAAATTATTAAAAATATGGATTTTGTGTCAGCACATTTGTTATTGTTATTATCGCAACACCGACAACTAGGTGACTTTGAACGGTGAAACTCTCAGTATTTTTCTGTTGTGTCGAATAATGTTCATTCTAATTTTGGTACAAACAGTTCTAACGAAATGGAAACAATTTAAACATGTTTTTAAAAAAAATCGGCAATTAGAACTGTTTAAATCAGAAATCAAATCACTTCACAAACTTTATCAGCATTTTCAGAATTTATTTCTCGTGTTCGATGACCAGCCACGCAGAATTTCTACTGACACCGAGAAATGTTGTATCCTGTTAAATAAATTCGGTTTGTGCAGGAATATACAGATTTAGATAAAATATTTTCCGACTCCGGCAACATTTTAAAAATTATTCCTGAATGATGTTCGATATTTCCTTGATTAATATATTAAAACCTTCCCCATAAACAGGGCAATATTTCAGTACAACAACGGTTGCTCAATATGTTTGTTAAAATATTTACATGCTATGAAAAGGCAGGTTACGTAACTTTTGAAACACACGGGACATGTCAAACTTAAATAAAGTTTATTGCCAGCACATATAACAAGGCATGTCATAAGCCTGACAACTTTAATAAAAAACACGACCACTCACAGTGCCTTGCAGGAAGCTGAAGAATAAGCGGAGCTCAGTAATAGGGGTGTTCGGAATTTCGAGAGTCGGAATTCTGGAATGTCGAAATTTCGTAAAGTCGGAATTTTCCGAAATTGACTTTGCAATTACGAATATACCTGATGAGTAAGCAACATAATTGACAAGTATATTTGCATTGATTGAATAGGCAAATTATCATAGAACGAGGCCTCCTTTTTTAGAAGTTACTGGACTGGTTTCGGCATAATTATTCATTGTGGGAAAAATCATGATTTTTATTATACACATTGTTAATAAAAATAATAATATTAAAATGATAAATAAAGGAAAAAATACTATTACTAATTTCGGTCTTATTTGCAACAAAATCATTTCTTTACCCAGAAATTACTACAGATTTTAATTTTTGTGTTAGGATATTTATTGTAAAGAATTTTAAAATTTACAATTTGAAACAGATTTCTTGCCTTACCATTCAGTAGGCTAGTTATGATCGATTCCGTGATTGATTTTTTCTGGGACTTAGTCCCGTCCCCGCACCGTAGTGACTAAGATTGCCACTCCCAAAATTAAAATCAGAATCTCTGACTCTTTCAGTGCATATTCAAGGTAAGCACGTCTAGATGGTTCAGGTTCAGTTGCTCCTGTAAAGTAATGGACAAATAATACAATTATTTAAATCCAGATATGTTATTTTATATTTTATTTGCTAAAATTAGCTACGTGAAACTGCAATATGGGTAATTTAGATCACCATGCATGCAAATATTTTTTTACAAACTTCTATAGAGTGGGTTAACTAAGTTACCGTCCAGAAATGTTTATATTAAGAAATGAAAATGATTCACTCACTGTATATACACTATTTATTTATACGACACATCTATACCATTCTTTCCATACTGACATTCCTGTTTCGTACTTTAGGGCTTATTCCCCAAATTATATAATACCTTCAAGAAATTATCAGTAAGTGTTATAGAACTACAATTAACTTCTTCGTTTGTTAAATACATAATTATCTTAGTATTCTTACCAAGATAATCGGTTTGTAAATTGATTTAATTTGTTCAGTTAACTTTAGTTTAAGTTACTTGTGTTATCACAAAATTTCTGAAGCCGACCAGACAGTCGTGTAGTTTGAGGAGTTAGGCCAGCGATTCGAAGGTCGCGGGTTCGAATACCATCAGTAGTATGGATGTTTGTGAATGTTAACTAGCATCCCTTAACAATATAATAGTGATGGGAAGAAGTTAAAAGTTTGTAGAATGGTCCATACGAAATAAAGTTTAAAATTTCGTTTTTTTTTTAAAAAATCTGATTCTCTTTTATTTTATTTCGTTTTAAGAAATATAAAATTATTTTTTCTTCAAATCCTTCGACTTACGGCAAGATAGTGTTTGCGTATAATCACGTACCCTTTGCTTTTAAATATTTCTAATATCTTCGAATCACATAAACACATTAACATGCACATTGATATCAATACAAAACAATTTGAAGTTATTACATTAAAGTCAGTAATTGTCTGAATCATAGGTATTAGGCTGTGATGCCACATCAGATACGTTTCATGTGCAATTCAACTTAACAAGCACCAGAGCGTCATTTGATAAGAAAAGTTATGGCTTATATTATAGTCTCGTTTTCTTTGATTTTGTCAATATCGTTATCACCATTAAGTGAAGTCTGCACAATACTATGAGAACATGTGAACTTTTGTGGATTTTGTATTTTTCCTCTAGAAGTTTCAATCCACACTTTCGACTTTCATAATACTGCA
The DNA here is from genome assembly GCA_022664845.1 of Lepisma saccharinum. Lineage (NCBI taxonomy): Eukaryota > Metazoa > Arthropoda > Insecta > Zygentoma > Lepismatidae > Lepisma > Lepisma saccharinum. The sequence goes on along the minus strand of JAGDQP010005778.1, from coordinate 22,751 downwards.
ATTCTAAACAGCTTTTGTGAGGGTCGGAATTCTTAGTTTCCCTTCTGCAAAGCGTGATCTTTACACACACACAAATTGTGAAGTCCTTATAGATATATAAATACTTATTTCAAGATTCAACATCTGTTTGAATTGAAAAGGCTTCGACATTTTCAACTTCTGTTAACTAATGTTTGTAACATTCCATTCCATTCCATTTACGATTATTGGTGATATGAAGACTAGGTAGCCATAAAGTGACAAAATCATCTTTCCAACATTTTAGTATATCTGTAAGATAAATATTCCTCATTTATCACATTTGTAACATTTCCTGGTTTGAAACTATTTGGACAAGAAACTATGGTTACTCTAACAATGGTAAAAACATTTTGCAATATCAGAGTTTATTTATTTCCGGGCAGGAGTTACAAATAACAAAACATAATATCAGTGATCAGATAGTGGCAGACGAGATACATGACATCTACTGGGATGGTCACCAAGGCCCCTTTATTTGTCTTTTAAGCAGTTATGAAGACAAATCTAGGTTGTTATTCCACAATTAGAATGTCGCAAGCACTATTAAATGCAGGAATTAAGGTAGCAAGAATTGAATCAATTGGACCACCATAGTTCAAAAATTACTTTTGTGACCAGGGTCCAAACAGATAAATTAATTATGAATCATACTTTACATAGTAATCTCAAAATCAAAATTACGAAAATACTGTTGCAACGTGCAGCAGTCATCTTCGAAGTTTTCATAGATATGTCATTAGACTAAATATTGGAAAATACTGAATGCCAATTATTGGGTTACAAAACCTAAACAAGAAAGTACAAAGTGAAAATAAAGAGTGTCAATTGTGTACGACTATGTTAATCGAATTCTCTTTACAATCTCAGCAATTTCCACGTCATATAAGTGTGTACAAGGAGAATTTTGTTATAATGACGTTCGTTAAAAAGGAATTTTACCTGTACAATAGTCAAATGAATTTCGGTCAAGAGAATCATTATTGCAAGAAGCTGGTCAATCAGTTACAGTTCAACTCATCATACTCCTATCAAGTGTTCATTTCAACTCAAAAATTACCATAGGCGATAAATTAATTACTCAGTGTCAATACATAATGAAACAACTAGTAAGTGCTATTATAATATAAAAACAATGAAATAAATAATAGCTTTAGCATTCTCGTACTTTTCGGACAAAGGGTTTTACTAAATAATATACGCCCAGTCCATAAGAAAAAAGTTACTGGTCTCCCACGAGGTGTCTTCCCAGGTGGTGAATAGTGGAATGCCGACCTTATATGATGAGTACCAGTCCGGGGCGGATCAAAACCAGTACTGCTGCTTTGCAGTGAATAAAGTGATCCACAAAGGCAAAAGGATCAAAACAACTGAAATTCGCAGTTAAACGATTAGATAATTCGAGCAAAAAACCAGATTACCAACTTGAAATCTCAAATAGGTCCGAAATCTTAGCTGACTCGAGTAATATTAAAGATGACGTTAAGAATGAAATTGATGTGAGTAAGATGTGGGACGCAATTCGTGATAGATTGAAGGACGCAGCGAAGAAACGTGTAGGTGAAAAGAAACAGCCGAGAAACAAACCTTAGTTTGATGAAAAATGCATTAAACTTTATGAGGAACGAGAACAAGCAAGGCAACAATGGTTAGTAATAAAAACGAAGCAGATACCAATCACTACAGTAACGCAATACGCAAAGCAACACACGGGTTCAGAAACAATAGATGAGAATATCTGACGCAGAAATTCAGGATATAGAGGAAAACGGCAAGACAAATAACATACGAGATCTATAGAGAAAGGTAAACTCGTTAAGAAACCTGTCGATGCTGGGCGTTATTAGAAATGAACGTGGAGATTTTCAAACGGATTCGACTAAATTTCTTGATGTGTGGAGAAGATATTTCGACTAGCTTCTTAATGTACACAACGAAGATGAATTTGAAAAATCTTTACCGCAGAACCGTGGATACCTGAACCTAGCGTGATCGAGCTCGTAATGTCGATAAAGAAATTGAAAGATATCAGATAACCAAGAATTGACAATATTCCAGCTGAATTAATTAAATAGGGAGGAACGGCAGTAATCAGGGAATACTGATTCATAAGTTCTATATGGAGAAAAGAGGAACTTAAAAAAATGGAAAACCTCAATAATTTTTCCGATTTGTAAAAGAGACAATACATCGTACTGTAATAATTACTGCAAAATCTCTTTACTCCCAACATGTTAAAGTACTGAGTAATATACTGTTAACAAGGCTAAGTGTATGCGTAGATGAAACAATTGCAGATCACCAATGCGGATTTAGAAGAAGTAGATCCACGTTGGGTCAGAGTTTCGCCTTGAGACAAATCTTAGCGAAGGATAGGAAAATAATGGAACTGTTCACCGGCCGATAATTTATTTTGAGAAAGCTAATGATACTATCAAAAGGGAAAATTTATACAGAATCCTGGTACGATTTGGAATTCCGAAAAAAATGTTTAACTAGTGACTATGTGTCTCAGCGACTCTATAAGCAGAGTACGGATATGTTAGATTGTTTCGAGATTCGCAGCGGATTAAAACAAGGTGACGCTTTGTCACCATTAATGTTTCACGTTTCGTTACAATTTGCAATTGTCGAAATAAAATAGGTCAAACAGGGTATAGCATTGAATATGTTCGCATGCGCGGATGATGTAGATTTAATAGGGGAAGATACAGGTGCAGTACAAGATAACACCAAGGTCTGAGCAGAAGCGTGAGATGAGGTAGGTCTACAGGTAAAAGTGGGGAAAACGAAATACATGATAACGAGAAGAAACACAGAGAATGAGGGATTTAGATATATAACAATTAGAAATGAGAAAGTAGATCATTTTAAATCTTTGGGAGCATATGAAACAAGCAAAATCGAAGTCGCGGAAGAAATAAAATATAACTTAACATTGGTCAACACATGTTGGTATTCAGTCCAGAAACTCGTAACCTCGCGAATAATATCAAGGAAGCTGAAATTGAAACGGTTGCGAAAGCTGAAGTTGACCCTACCAGATTAACATAACTTACGAGTGTTTGGAAATAAGGTTTCCAGACAGATATACGAACCGAAACGGGACGAGAGTACTGAAAAGTGCACCATAAAGAACTCTAGGGGCGTTACGTCTCACCCGATGTAAAAGTTGTAACATCCCGACAACAGGGGTGGGCAGGCCAGGTAGCTCGGGTGGCGGAAGAATGATTCTTGGTTGGAAAGCTGGAGGGAACGAGACTATTAGGAACACCGAGACGTCGTTGGAAGTAGCTTTTTAGAAGAAATCTTCGAAAACTAGGTATTCGTGATGAAAAGTTGCTTGGCCTTTCCCAGGATAGAATCCTATGGCAAACATTTATTATTGAGGTGATGAACTTGTGTGTTCCGTAAGTTATAGAGTTAGTTAAACTTGGTTTATTTATTTATTTAAATAGTAACTTCTTTGGAATATTTATCTTTGTAAACGTCTTTTCCTGTTATAGTAAAATTCAAAAGTGTGTAGTGAAAGTGAAGCCTTGCATATGAAGAAAAACTTCAAACTATGCTTAAGAAAATTATTTCAAATTTTCGCACATCACATACAATTTCTGAATTACAGTATGGCATCTTTGTTCGAAATCCTATGTTAATGGGATAATTAGCTACACTGAAAGAATTTTATAGAAGAGATAAAAGTTCAAAATTTGTTAAGGGATTTCGTTCTAAATTACTTTCGATAATCACGTATAGAATATATTTTCGTACTCGTGTATATTCAAACGGATATTTTTGGTGTATATACATCACTCACCATTAGAAATGTAACAACAAGAAGGAAGCAACTGATTAGCGCAAAATTTTCAGAATATTGAGAGGTAAACAACTAATTAGCACGACAGCTCCGTGACTCATGAGAGGCGTCGGGTATGCCATCTAGGGACAGCAATCAGAGCAGGCCAGAGAGCCACACTGTAGTGGTAGGCGACTGTTGGTGTAATGTCATTGTCGAGAAATTTCGGTACACAAGGTGGATCACATTGTTTTCCGTTAAAAATTATTTCACAATCAAGGTTTTGTCTGCTGTTGCGGCACGAGGTTTGCTGCCACTCTTTTAATTTGCAATTTCTTGCTCAAAATCGGTTGGAAAGAACTCCAGGGCGCACCAAACAAATCAAACAAGTTTATCAGTGTTTCTGCGATTCCATTCTATAATCAGTCCACGAATTCTGACGATCTTTTCCTCCGTTCGGGAGGTCGAGGGTCACCCTGAGCGAGGTTGGCCTTCAAGTTAACTCGAAGCGGAAAAAGCACTAGTACAATTTTGCTTTTCTAATAGCAGCTTCCTTGGAAGCCGTTTCAAGCATTACAGTTGTTTTCTCAAACTGAAAACAGAATTTCATAGCCTCACGCGTTGTTTCCACTTTTCAGTCGTAACAAAAGTCGCCGAACAAGGGAGAGGTGCTTAACAAAAATATTTATTACGTGGCACCACTACTTCACTCGATAACGCTGGTCGGTAGACAGATGCTGAAAGATTCCTGCAAGAGACATCTAGCGGCGGAAGAATGCACTACAAAGGATCCGGCCACCAGAGAACGATTTCAGTTTCTTTTGGATCTCTCCTCGTATATGTAGAAGCTAGTGGAAGTGACAAGATGTCCAAAATCCATCTAAAAGCATTTTTCTTCTGTGTTCTATCAGCAATCAAACGAATCTTCTGTTATGTGATCTATAATACCATACCGAAAAAAAAACGAAATATATCCAGCACCTGGATGTGTTTTTATTCCGACAATTCAAGATTTATGCAAGACGAATGACAGATTATGCACATACTTTGATCCCTATTCCAGAATGTAAACTGGGAAATCGCGTCTTTATCATAAAGTGACTTCACTCATCCACAACCAGCTGTCTGCTCTGGTGTATTATCCTATGTTGCAGTATTCGTGGCAGGCATCTGGGTATTCGGTACCAGAAACTATAACCAATTTCAAGAGCCTAATTGAAGTGACATTTGATTTCGCACCCATTGAGTGTGTTGTTGACGGTTGCTCTGATGTATATTTTGCCCTGTGTGCCTATTGTCATTCTCCTTTCTGTTTAACAGTTTGTGGAAAATCCTCACTTACATTTGTGAAGACACATACTGGCCTATATCTTCCAAACTATTTGTTACATGTTATAGTGGCTTTGCAGTCTTGTCAGCACTGTCAGGTTTGTTCATGTATATATTTTGAGCAATAAATGCATGTTCAAACCTAAACTACGAGAGTCATTGCAGTGGCTGTGTCCCCCTTGTTCCAAACTAACGCCCTGTAGCGAACAAACGAGGCTTGCACTGTCGAATTACTTTACACGCATTATCAGCAACGGGATACTAATACATATACGAAGTCTTATCAAACAATTCCTGTTCGAACCCAAATGCTCCTTGTAAGACACTACGCAACGACATGTCGGATCTCGACGCCCGAGCTATACCACGGGCCGCGAGGACAGATGGCTCTGGTGGATCAAACAGCCACAGCCTGAACACAACAACCACATCCTGGCACTAGCGACTGTTATCGTGTGGGGTGCCATTGAATTCCGTGCCCATTCGTGTCTCCTACGCATTGAAGGACATGTGACTAGCCAACGGTACACCGACAATGTGTTGGACCTGGTTGTGATTCCTTTATCGAAGGCCCTAATGGGACCACATTCCAGCAGGATAACGCAGGTGGCACATGATGTCCTAGTATTCCTAGCTGGATACAATATTTCCCTGCTAACTTGGCCGGCGTATTCAACTAATGTCTCGCCGATTCAACACGTCTGATCCACGATAGCACCACGCCTCTGACGCCAGCGACCTTCCCCAGCTACAGTTGATGAGCTGTGGCACCGTGTCGAAGACGTATGGCTTGCCATACCTCAGAAGGAAAGAGCTTAAACTCTCAATGCCTCGCCATGTTGCTTCCGTTCCAAATGCCCATGGTGGGTCCACAGGCTACTGAGCTTCGGTAGTTCTTTTCCATTGTCGCCACGTTGTCACGCATCACACAGAGCGGTAAGTTGAATCATTTACTACTTGTACCTTACGGTATTTATTTGCTAGATTTGGCGCAGCTATCTTCTTTCCTTCTTGCTGTTTGCATTTTTAATGGCGACCAGTGTAGTATACAAAGACATAAAACTGACAAGAGCCTGGTAATATACGCCTTATGTAAAGTTTCAGCGCTCTTAAAATCACCATTGATTGAGAATATTTCCCATTCTCGTGAAAATCAGCGATGAAGATGGCGGCAACAAACACTTGATCGCCATTGGAATAAGAAATCATCTTTCTGCAAATTTATGCATATTACACTGGAACTGAAAACTTGGAGAACTTCCAATAACAGAAATTAAATTTATCGATGCTTTTCCAGGATTAACTGCAAATACTGACATTTCTTTGAAACATTACGAGAAGCTATGCTAAAATTTTTAACATTGTCAAATTTAGATTTTTTGTGAATAACTGAAAAACTGAGAATATTATTTGTGAAAACTTGTTTTCCTATGCTGCAAAAGTTCACAGTTATCTATTTATATGAAACTCTTGCTTTAAAAGAGATGCGTTAGTTATTCAAATACCCTGTGTTTGTCCATTTGGACTAATTTAAGTGCTAATTTACGCTCACTAATGATTTTAAGATGGAAATTTTGCCATTTTTAATCCTAGTCATAGAAATTAAACTGTATGATGTAAATATAAATAAATGGGGGTCGGGAGACCTTTTCAATTAAATTGCATATTCTTTAAATAGGTTACCCCTGAAGTGTATGGTGAACCGATAAAAAATCTAACATTCTTGCAGATTCTATATAGGTATTGATATGTAGTTTAGCATTATGAAACTACCGTCCATCTCTGCTACTTAACTTCAATATTATGCTCTTTAGAAAAGGAGAGAAGATAACGGCCCTGGTCTGCCATGAGTATGTGGCTTAGGGAAATGGAAAAATCGTACCAGGATCGTCATTTTATGTTTCGAACGGTTCATTCGACTTTCTTACTAAAAATAATTGTAAGTATAACATGTGTTATACAAAATGGAATTGGACCGGATACAAAAAAAAAGAATATATATATTTTTTACATATACACCTTACAATGGACCTGTCAGATTCGCAGGTTAGTATTACATACAATGGCAATTTAGAAGCATGTTCAACATATTTCTTATTTTCATTGCTATGAAGAAAAGTCTCTCTCTCTCTCTCTCTCTCTCTGTGTGTGTGTGTGTGTGTGTGTGTGTCTCGAATTCGTTGGCAAATTTTGGCAAATTATTAGCACGTTCGCTTTTAGTGACGTGATTCCTGGTTAAATCATGTGGATGTCTCGTAACTCAGTGATTCGGAGACCACTTTTGGAAGAACTTTAGAACTCGTTTTAGTTGTTAATAATAACTCAAACACAATCCTGATAAACCAAGCCCCTGCGGCCTAATGCGTCTAATCAATGACTTTGGATAAGCATTGGGGAAACTTTACGTACGAGTATTTCAGTCTCTCTCATGTCGGTCATCCTCACTAATGTTTCCAGTATTTTCCTCAGTCGAAGAAAATTGATAATCTGATATTTTTGACATAGTCCCGGGACACTACATTCCTCACCCCTATCACCAGAGGAATGTTCCGTAATATACATGGGCTCACTTAGATTTGAAGGGCTTGAGCCATAGATGTCATTTCAGTCCATAATTGTAAATTTAAATTTGAAAAAAAAAGAGAAGAGAGGAGTATCATAAAATCAGTGTGAAAATTACTAAGAATCCTTCTTCTCAGCAGTGTTTACTTCGATAGCGCCGCTTATTTGAGACCTGCTTCAGATGATTTGATCAATCGAAATTTTAAATGAGTTTCAATATCCTTCAAATATATGGAAGGTTTAAAACACAGGTAAAATCTCACGATGTTCTATTTAAAGAACTCAATGACAAATCCATTTGAATGAATATTGCATTTAACAGTATCTTTTCCAAGTACAATGCATAATACCGTAAATGAGTGTTATTTAGTTATAGGGCTAGCTAACAAAATATTATTTGGAATGAATAAATTTGCTCATATCTCAAAGTAATCAGATCAGTTTCGGGACAATATTAAGTTAGTTTGCAGTTGGTTCAACTCTATCAGTTAAAATGCTGAAATTATCTGGGTTTTTAGTATGGTCTCGTTTGAGACGTTTGCTTACACTTCTGTTTTGTGGTTCAATCTTGTAATTAATACATTCTTTGGAAGTCACTGATTCGCTTGAGTATTTAGTTTATTTTAAACGGAACTCGTCCAAACTCACTTAGGTTTATTTCTTTCTTTTTAAATATACATTAGACCAGTGGTTATCAACTGGTGTGCCGTGGCCGCGAGATTTGCTAGGTGTGCCGGGAAACTTCTGAGGGCTTTGTGATTTTGATGGGAAAAGTAATTCAAATAATTTCACTCAATATTTATTTTGAAAACGAAACGAGAATAAATATTTATGAGCTTAAACTTATTTATTTTACAGGGAAATTATTATAGTTTGTTTACGCCTTAAAATTAGTGACCAAGTTTCCCGCATTGTTGCCAATTCGCAAGTTAGTGTACCGCGGAAACGAACTAAAAAGGATAGTGTGCAGCGAGCAAAAATGGGATGAGAATCGCTGTATTAGATCCATACGATAATAGCGTTTCTCTTTCATTTCAAATTAAACGGGGCTGTCGTGGGAACAAATTGGTAGTTCCTGGTAGAAGAATGTCTGAGGATGGAGGAGAAATAGACAACCGAATACTCAGCGTTGCTTTTATTTACATTCAAGGCTTAATGTAACTTCTAACTTTGCATCTTTTTAATGTTCCATTTTTTTCTTCCTTTCTTTATATTTTTTATCCATTTTTTCAATTCTTTAATCCATTCTTTGAGCATACTAGATAGCCATACATTTCTAAATTACAAGGATGAGGATGTAACTGGAAAGGTTTTAGTTAATTAAAATTTCGCAAAAAAGGAATATTGATTACAGTTCGGAAAATATAATATTCTGTCTATAGTGGTTTCAGTTCATCAGAACATGAACTGTGATTGGAATAGTACATATATAAATGATGTGGAGAAATGAGATAGCAAATCCCGACTGCTTTGTGGTATTTGACTATGAGATTGCATCAATTCTATCTGTCAATACATGTTAAATCTCTGTAATGCCATTTACTAATTCGCTGTAAATAGCACTTTTAACGACTGTGACTAGTATATTGTAAGCAAATAATTCACAGTATAATGCATTTACTATATATTCGGAGTCTAATTGCTTGTGAAATCAATTAAGTAAAATTGTTAACTATCTGATGTTGCAGATTATCGTTTTTACAAGATGATTTTTTAAATTAGTTAAAACGAGGTTGAGGTTAAGAATTGCAATGGAAATACACTAAAATTCACTCTTAACTTCTTCAAATTCCTTAAATATACCTGCATTCAGGGTTTCTTTGTTTTTGTTTACGCATTACTCTGTACGAAATTGTGTGGTGTGGGAGGTGACAAACTGTTTATTTTAAATTTTAGGAAAGCCTTTTTGCACAAGTTCTTTTGGTCACTTATTTTATCTGAAATCACTATTTGAAAACAATATTTACAACCTTCAACTCTTTCAGGAATGGGCTTAGAACCCGAGTCGTCGTGGTAATAGCCCATTGCTTGAAACAAGTGAACTACGAATAGCAAAGCTAATTTGGTACTTTTCTCTATATGTATTTTGATGTTGGATACACAAATAAGGTTATCAGTATATCAGGTAATTCCGGGAGTGGGAGCCCCACTTAACAATAAAACGTCACAGTACATTGTAATCTCATATGAAACAAATAAAGCATATACTATTCAAATTGGTGTTTATTATATAACAACCTGAAGATAATACAATTTACATTACTTTGTTTTCTATGAATGAGAATTGCAAAATTCGAAGGCACTCTGTTTGGGCGAGAGAAATGCCACACTAACTTAAGATAGACGCCTCACATCAATGAAATTAATAAAATTCATCTGATAGGTTGCATTTATTAAACAACATTGTTACATATGGCTAAAATTCAAGAAAAAAATCCCTGACAAATTTTCTGACTCATCATCAAAATAGGAAACATGATTTAAACCAGCGTTCCTTAAACTAAGTACACGTGCGGACCAGTTTTATTGGTTGATACGTTCAACGCACCACCCTGCGCCTGCCCAAGGAGACCTCGAGGACGACCTGTGGTCCGTGGACCATAGTTTGCGGAAAGCTGATTTAAACGATACATGATATCCCTACCCTTATTTTTTTTCTCATACTAACCTCCTTAAATTAAATATAATTCAAAGCAATGAATTTTAGCAATTTTACGTGTAGAACACAAACGTCACCATGAAAATGTTCGCAAATTGAATGTTTTTTATACAAACTCCAGTTTATGATCGAAAATGAACAAAATTCCATAGAAAGTGATGCCGTAAAGGAACAACAATACAACTGTGGGAATGGGTAAGCAGGGCCAGGGGATTATAAATACATAAAAAAATAATGGTTTCCAATACCTTTTGTGGTCCTAGGGCGTTTGCAATCGCTAAACCACCGATCGACTACACGGTTATTTAATGCGGCCACTTTAAGTAATACTGAAGACATGTTTATTTTGTTTTTGAATTTTTACTTTCCTACGTACAATTTTTCATCCCGTCTCTTCTTTGGTGTGTAATTCCGGAACAAACTTCGCTTTTCCTACACTTTCATATTTACGTATATTTTCAATGCCCCTTGCCATACAAACATTATCATAACTACATATATCACAAACTAAAATTATAATTAATAATTAGAACAGTAAACATTTTTCAAAATACTTACCAAAATAAATTCTCGTCTGTCATGTCACATCTTATATTTGTTTTAAACATCTTATTTAACATACACGCTTACTATTAATTTTTTGAAAGTTAAATATTTAAAATAACTGTGGTAAGTATGAGAAAACGCAACTGATTTGATTATTTTTATAAATATTCGAAATTGAACTTTAAAATGAAACAGTTAAACAATAATACTAATTATAGTGAATTAACAAGTCCTAAAAATGAAAATTAGCATAATGAATTGTTTTTCAATCTAAACAGATTTCACTTTCTCTGATTTTTCGTTAAAAAGTGATTCAATAAATTTGTTCTCTATCATTTCACGTTTTCGTCTTTTATTTAAAGATAAATGTAAACAAATCAAGTCCGTTATTATTATTAAAGTATTTAAAGTTCAACAAACGAATTCTAATTGTATTGTATTGTTGATTGTTGAAATGTATATACGTGCTTTAGATCCACTCCGTGATTTAATTAGTTTAGAGTGATATAATTGTAATGTACATTATGGTGACGAATCCATTGATTTGATCTGTTAATCGTTAATAGTAGTGTTTTGAATTTAGTGATGTGAATTGATTTTCATTTTGTTATGTTTTGTTGGAGCAGCTGTTGCTTTTGTGTTTAAGTGTGATGTTTTGCTGCCGTTATCACAACAATTACATTTCAAATATTTGAATGTGTAATGGGTTTTACTTCGCTTAAATGATTCTTTGTTTCCTTCAACGATGTCTGCTGCTTCATCGAACTTTCAGAGTATTCTCCCACATGATTCATCCTTTATCTCTGATGTGAATGAGGGCACGAGTGTTGATTCTGAAAGCGTCTTTGGGAGCCACAACAGTGGCTTCAACGGATAATGTATTGTCCTCTAGTGTTTATGCCTTGTTGCCGAGGAGTACAAATAAGGCTTCTTGGTCTCATTGCGGCAAATGTTTTGCAAGTGCAAGAGGACTCTCTATTCATGTTGGCAAAATTCATCAGGATTCTAGTAGAATGAGTGTCTCATTCTCTTCTGCTCCTGTTCTCCTTTCGGCATCGTCTTCCAGTCTAGTCCACAGCAATTCCAATGTGCTCAAGTCCTCTAAGAAGCTTCTTAGTAGATTAAAGTCTTCTATTAACCTTCTTCGTCGAGTTCCCAGAGGTGCACGTTCTGCAGTGGCGGATGCTCTCCATGCAGTGATTAGTCAAGCGGTCAGCACAAACGATGTAAATACCTGGATGGACATTTTCTTCTTTCCTTATGCTGTTCTGCGTGTACCACAATAGTCTGATCATGTAACTAATCTCACTATTTGGGTTAAGCAAGGAGTTGTTGGCTCAACAATCATCATGATGCCATTCCTTGCCCTTCAGCGAAACGACGGAAAACGAGCTCATCTTCTGATTCTTTCAACATCAAGATGGTTAAAAACAAGATTGTTGATGGAGATATTCGTGGTGCGGTTCGCTTACTTACCTCCGACGACATAATAGTTACACCAGACGCCACTATTTTGAAAGATTCGAAGAAAAAAACCTCCATCTCCATCCAATTCTTTCATTTTGCCGGATCCTCCTCCTTCTGCTTCCTTAATGTCTCGAGTGTCTGCCTCCAAACTCTTGAAAGCAATCAACTCTTTCCCTTCAGGATCCGCAGGTGGATTGGATGGTCTTCGTCCTTCGATTCTTAAAGATCTTTTGATTCGTAATGGTGTTAACTTAAAAGATCAACTCATTACTTCTTTATGTGATTTTATTTCTATTATCTCTTCTGGAAAAGAACCTATAGATGTTCGTCCAATATTCTTTGGCGCCACCTTGATCGCCTTAAGAAAGAAGTGTGGAGGCATTCGTCCCATTGCGATCGGAAATGTGTGGCGTCATCTGACAGCAAAAATTGTATGTTTTCGAATTCGTGATTCCATTAATACTTTTCTATCCCCTCACCAATTAGGAGTATGTGTTCCTTACGGTGCCGAGGTTGCTGTCCATGCCGCTCGTATTTACTTTTCATCTCATCATCCTCGTCCAAAAGCCGTCGTAAAGCTTGATTTTCGCAATGCCTTCAACGAATTAAATCGCGATGCCATGTTGAAGGTGATTCAAAAAGATTTCCCGTTGATTTATCATTATGTTTATCAATGTTATTCTCAAGCTAGTGGTCTCTTTCTGGGTGATGACATCATTTTATCTCAACGTGGAGTCCCCTCGGTCCTGCTCTGTTTGCAATTACAATATAATCTATTGTCAATTCTATAACAACCGAATTGAACTTATGGTATTTAGATGATGGCACTATCGCGGACTATCCAGACCTAGTTCTTTCTACCTTACTTAACATTCGGGATGTACGATCTTCAGAAATTGGCTTATATCTGAATTTTTTAAAGTGCGAAGTTAGTCTTCTAAATGTTCAGCAAGACCAGAACGATGTTCTTTATTCAAGATTCATGGTCGTGGCTCCTGTAATATGATATATGACTTCTACTTCAGCATATCTACTTGGCTCCGCCATCTCTACCGAGGCTCTTCGCAGTCTGCTGAATGAGAAGATATCTAAACTTGAATTTTTCCCGCTTATCTTTGATTTCAGCACATTCAGCATTCTATCTACTTCATGCATCTTTTTCCATCCCCCGTTTAATGGACTTTTTACGTTGTTCTCCTTCTTGGCGGGAAGAGTCATTGCTACAGAGTTACGATTGTGTTTTACAGGCATTCCTCGAATCGATCCTTAATTGTTGTTTGAGTGGCAAGGCTTGGTTACAGGCTACTCTGCCCGTTCGGTCAGGTGGACTTGGCATTTGTCGGCCATGGATTTGGCGATTCCGTCCTTTTTAGCGTCTTTCTATGGGTCTCGTCGTCTAGTTGAGTCTATCCTTCCACTGGGCTTTTGCCTCGACCCGCCTCTATTCAAGATTGTTCAGCAAAATGTTCTACGTTAAGTGGATTAAATTCTTCTGATTTGGATGTCAATAGCTCTCAGTCTTCTTGGAACGATCCTATCATCAAACGTACACAATCGCAGTTACTACAATCCACTACTTGTATTGAAGATCAAGCCCGGCTACTAGCAGCGTATTCACCTGAGTCAGGTGATTGGCTCGAAGCTTTGCCTTCTCTTCCTCTTGGTTTACATCTTTCGAGCGAAAGCTTCTGTGTTGCTGTTGCCTTACGTTTAGAAGCAGACGTCTGTGTATCTCACCGCTGTCCAGCCTGTGGAGCATTCGTGGATAAACGGGGCCTTCATGGTCTCTCTTGTGTCAAGAGTGCTGGTAGACACACGCGTCATTCTAGTGTCAATGATGTCATCCTCAGAGCTCTAGTTTCTGCTAATGTACCATCGGTACGAGAACCATCTGGCTGTAGCCGCTCCGACGGTAAGAGACGTGATGGAATGACACTAGTCCCATGGAAAAGAGGAAGACCTCTATTATGGGATTTCACCTGCGCTGATACTTTCGCCATTTCAAATGTTACTCATTCTTCTTTGAAAGCAGGTGGTGCAGCTACGCGTAGAGAGTTCGATAAAAATCGGAAATACTCTAATCCACTTGCTCAGTTTATTTTTGTTGCGATCGCAATTGAATCAAGTGGTACTTGGGGAACGGCAGGCCTTAATTTTATTAAAGAGTTTGTTGGGCGAATACAGATCGTTTCGGGTGATGCCCGCGCGACCACCTTCCTAATCCTGCACCTCAGTATCGCAATTCAGCGGGGGAATGTATCTTCTATTCTTGGTACATTGCCTTCTGGAAAGGCATTAGATGAGATTTTCCTCCTTTAAAGATGTTTTTTAAAGATTTTATTCAAACATTACAACATATTTTTACAAACTTTATAATTGTAATATTCTTTTTTTAAGAACTATCTTTAAGAACGGAACGGAGCCCCCAGGCCTTCAAATAAGGTCCAAAAACATGTCCGAAGTCAAAACTCGCTGAACAACAAAAAGTGTGTCTAATGTATGTATCTCTGTATGTGTCTAATGTATTTTTATCGTTGCACGAAATTTCATTGTTGCTCCTATAAATTCCATCCTAGAGAGTTCAGACTTTCAGGGAAGAAAGTTCATAAGTAATTCTAGAGTTCTATCCGTGCCGATTTTTCATTTTCTATCTTGTTCATTGTTGAAATCGTTTCATTGTTGTTATGCCTATAACAATGGAGCTTTTTGAACAATTAACAAGAAAGGAAATGAAACATCGGCACAGGTTGGTTATGAATTGGTTATGAACTTTCTTCCATGAAAGTTTGAACTCTCTAGGATTGAATTTGTAGCAGCAGCATTGAAATTTCGTGCAACGATAAAAATATATTAGACATATACAGAGATAGTGCTGCCATCTCTTGTCGGAGATCTTGGCTTTACATGGTCCTTAACAGAAACTTTTCCCTTCTATTGTAAGTTTAGTGTACAGTGTAAGTTTAGTTTAGTATGCTATGACAGCGGCATGATTCTCAGATCCACTCAAACGGTTTGCACAACTGGGAACACCTTCACTCTAGCGGTATTTTTACAGAAGCCAAAGAAATTCAAGTGAAGTATATAAAGTTTTCCCCTTCCTTTCCACGTTTTAAAAATATTCAAATAGTGCGTGTGCAAGACTCTTCCAGGTTGGTCTTGGTCTTGCGCGAGTCTTGCAGGTATGGTCTTGGTCTTGCATCCCTTGGCCTTGGTCTTGCATCGATACCCCTGGTCTTGGCCTTGGTCTTGCATGCTAGACCAAGACCAAGACTCTTGTGCTTATCACTAACAAAGTGGTGTCGACAAAACGAACCGAACCCGTTTGTATCACAATATGCGCTTTATGAGTAGAAATTGTCATCTACCACTACCACTATCCTTGTTAGAGCAGCTCTATAAGATGGAAAAAGACTGCATGTTAAGTTTCACACGTTTTATCCACATTGATTGTTGAGATCGTTGTTGACTCCATGAGTGAGTTCATCAGTAATGGGTTTGCAATACTAACTGGGTTCTTGGCGAAGCATTAAATCCCACAGGCATTTTCTAAAGGTGCCGAAGAATATTTGTGCCAAATTTGGTGTAGATATGATGAATGGTTTAGAAGCACTAGCAAGAATTGTATTTGTTTAAACAACTGAGGATGAATTTCCTTAAATATTTTCGTAGGACTCTCTCTACATGATGGGGAAAGACCATGTGCAAAATTTCACAGCTTCATCTACATTAATAACTTAGTTATGTTGATTAATCAGCAAGTGAGTGAAGCTAAATGTTCAGTTTTGTATATGCATATTATACTAGAGTGGCTTGATCCTGCTCAGCATAGAATCCTATGGCGAACGTTTGAACTTCCGACTTCCGTCCGGGGTAAGCCATTGCGTAAGTAAGTATAAGAGTTCAAATTCCACGGTCCACTTTTCTGATAAACGTTTCTCAGCCGTGTTTGTTTGAAAATTTTATCCTTCAGAATTTGAAAGTTTTTTAGAAAACTACTTGATATCATAAAAATTTAGGATGTGTCGTGCTTTCGAAAATAAAACACAATTTCCGTAATATCACTGTGATTATCATACTAATATTTCACAAAACGTTTTATTGTTGTTTCTATAAGCAAAACATTGTGTGGTATTCACCTCATTTGGTACTCATGTGCTTAACAGTAAAGTGTGAAAATTTAAACAAAGAAGCCACTATTTCGTCTTATTGGCTTTTCGTGTTACGAAGTTAGAGCATTTATTTCTCCTGTCATACTTCCGTTTTTGAATTTCAGCTTTTTTTTTAAAAAAAAAGGAAAAAAAAAGATGTATCGTGTAAACGGGAACTGGGGGAAGTGAACTTTTCCTCTGCTTTTCATTTTTTCCTCTCCTTTTGTCTTTTGTCGTCGTTGAGCTGGCAGTTTGTTTGCTCCTGAGTAGCAGAGGCTGGTCAAGCGGGCGGCTCATGCTTTATGAATGGGCGTGCGTGCTGTAGTTGAGAATGGGTGAAGTTGGAACGAAACGGTATGACTGCCATTATGCATGAGACCCCGTGAATTATGTAGAAAAGTACAAACGCCTGTCATTCCCACTTCCGCCTGCCTTTTCTCTATCTTCAGACTTCTTCTTGGAACAATCGTTAAGGAAGAAACAGATAGAATGTTCCTTCAAACTTCGGTATTTGTCTTCTTTTGTGTAAAAGTATGAAATGTGTTCTGCATATCTGTTTTCCAAGATATAAATAAGGAAAAAAAAACGTTACTTGGCTCCCTCGCTAAGTTCTTTTGAATTTTTATCATTCTTAGACGTACGTACATAACAATAGCATAAAATATATTGCATATGCTATCCAGAAAGACAGAAGATGATACAGTTCATTCTTTTCCTATTAACAGACACTTCCATTATTGTTGCCCTTTTGTTCAGTTTTCTATCCAACTGTGTATGCAACTGTTGGGGTTGCAATAAATAAAATGGTTTAAAAGCAACATTCGTCAAGACAAAATAAACTAGAATAAATTAATTTAATTGATTTATTTATGGTTTCAGATACAGCAGTTCTACCATTTTACACTGAAACATTAACATTTAGACATTGATAACAAACAATCATAAAAGTAAAATTACTTACAAAAAAAACAGCAGTAAAACATAGCATTAAAGGTATTTACATATTTCTTCCTATCTGCTTTCGAAAGGCTTGTTCTGTGCTGAAAATGTCTATATCTGGTGTTAGGCGATTGTATTCCAAGACCATTCTGACGAACTTAGAACGTTTGACTATTTTTAGTCTTAGTGCTAGGTATGTGAATATGTTGCTATTGCGCGTGGGACGAGCAAAAATGCGAAACGAGCTCCAAAAGCAGCAATTCAAACCGAATTTTATCTTTAGATATTTTAAATAAGAACATATTTGTCAGAATTCATCTTGAATAGAGTGTTCGAATATTTATTATATTTAGAATTTCTGTGTTATTTAGTGATCCCCTAGGAGGAACTCTGTATTTAACGATGGCGATGAAGAAGCTTAAGACAGAAAGGTGTGTCAAGTGAGTAGAAGAAGCCAAAAAGGGGACCGGTATTTCAGTTTCGGTGAAATGAACGCTCTAAAAACTTAGTGAGAAAGGCTTGAATTTCAGTGAATTTGTACAGGAAATCAAGTAGTTTCATGGCACTGCTAGTTGTGGCTCTGATATGTTCTGCAAATGTTAGTTTCTCATAACAAATTAGATCCATATATTTATTTACTTTATATTGTTCTATTGTGCTGGTGTCTGTCCACAGAAACTTCTGACATCAAACTTGCTCTGATTATTTCTAGTGAAAATACAAATTGTCGTTTGAGATTTTTTTACTATCGATTATGTCTCTCTTTCTGGCTTGGTATTAAAAGTAGCTTTATTTCTGATTTTCAGAACGTGAGAACGAAATTTCTTGGTTGTAAGTAAGTTACGATTCCTGCTTTTGTATTGTGTCTTTCGAAGCAAGCATGAGAAAAAAATTCCTGTGTCATAAAAATTAAAGTTAGTTTATACTGTTTTCAAGGTATCATTACTTACATAAGTGAAATAAGAAATATTTTTAAAAGAACATTCGAAGTTACTTGAATGCTGTATGTCCAGACTCAGATAAAACAACATATTTTGTACGGAGCACAAAATTTAGGAGGTAGTTACAGATTATATTGCTGTAATCCCCAAAAAGACAAAAGCTTTTGTCAGCAGGTAAGCTGATGACTTGAATTTTCTGGAACTCTAAGAGTATACTGCTGACTGACTACCTTTCGAAGAATTTAACGAGAAGTGGAAAGTACTATCCAGATTTTTTTGGATCAACTATACCAAAAGAAATCACTAAAAATGGCAGGGTTGTCACAGATAAACACTTTTCTATAAGCAAAACACTTGGATGGTGGGATGAGGGAACACTCTCCCGTGTGAATCGCTTTTCCATGGAGTAATTAAATTATGAATTGCTGCTCCATCTACCCTATACACTGGATATATCCCACTAAATTTCCATTTGTCCTTAAAGTTTTTAAACTTTGGTGGGGTAAGTTTTTCGTTAGAAGAACTGGTAGTAAACAGCAGTAAACTGCAATTTGGTGACCTTCCAGAAACTGACTTCGGTAATGGTATATAAACACTAGAGCATCTTTGAAAAGGTATATTGAATTAATTCTATATTCTCCAAAAATTTGTGTAGTTAAGGGAAATAAGATAAAACTTGTTAATTTCTTACTCTTTGTAATACGTCTTTCAACTTTGTATTGCATTTAGAAATTTATTTACTTTACTTATTTATTTACTTTTTAGAAAAAAAAAGAAACATTTAACATTGTTTTTTGAAACATTAAACTTGTTAAAATAACAATAAAGAACTGAAGAAAAAATAGAAAATAAATGATTGGATGCTTTAAAATTATAATATCACACCGTAATTGAGTTTGTTGCATTGTATCCTGTATCCGAGAAGCACTGTACATGTTAGAAATTACACGAAATTTGAGAATTGTATTAATGGTACATGTTAGGACAAGGGGAACTTATCCTTCTGAAGATGAGAATCAGTACGTTCTCAATACTCCTCAAGATTAGTATTTTAAAATAGAGAATACCCAAGATATTATAGAAAATACCTAAGTACTTTTATGTTTGCAGTAAGTCCAGGAAACAATTGTACAAAATTATCTGGGTGATTATTTACATAAAAACAAGGAACAGTTCATTTCAAGAAATTTCGAAAGATGCATTATTTCGGTTTGAGAAGCGTCCAAAGTTAACAAGGAATCGTCAGAAATTGCGTAATATCTCAACAAATAATAAGATGAGTCGTGTAGGTTTAGCAAATCAAAATCGAAGTTGTACCAAGAATACACTGCAGCATAGTTTGTGATTGAGGAGTGCAATTGAGTGGAGAATGGAGATTCTGCAAAATAAAATAATAACAATAATTCATTGTGATACAATTGACTTTGCGCAGTGAGCAATTTGCATATGGACCGCACTCCTCATTCTCAAACTTCATCAGGTATATTTTTCGGTTACATCTCCGATTGTAGACCCAAATTGGAGAATGAGTGCTTTCTACAACAAAATTGAACCTAAAGTTAATGTAGATATATTTGGAATGACTTACAAAGAATTTAAAAGAACTGCAGGTGAAGTAATATGATTGTTTCTTGTATCTTGTAATTACTATCATGTACACGCAAGCACTGTAATTAGGCATATTGCCTGTTGTGTTATGTTTTGAATAAATAAATAAATAAATAAATAAATAAATAAATAAAATTTGCTAAACCTACACTCCTTGAATCATTATTTGTCGAGATATTTCGGTTGTTCGATGGTTATTGAGCTTGTTTTCTGTACGCGTGATCCCGGGTTTGCAATTGGTGGGGGTCCGTTGAACGGAGTCATTTTAATTCGTTGATTGTATTATTGTTAATATAGGTGATCTTCTAAAGACTGGATATGCAGTTTTTGAGTTTTTGGTAAAGCGGGCTCCGATCCACTGCATTCAGTAGACCCTATCGCGAAAGGAGTCTTTCAGAGCCCACTTTATCAAAAACAGTCTGTTCTTGGAAGCTCATAAGTACAATAAGCTGTGTATCACAATTCAAACAAATACAAGGAATAAAGTAAATTTTAAATAACAGAACTACAGTGTGTTAAATATTTGTTTAATTGAAGTCAACAAGGTTTCATTTGAATTCTCAAACATTCTCGGTTTGAGTTTTTGCACAAGTTATATTTATCCTTGTAGCAAATTTATTTTTCCTTTTATTTTTGTTCTTTCGTTTTTTTTTTTTTATTCTTCAACATTTTAATTGCATGTTTCCATAACGTATTTACATTTCACTATGCCTACAAAATCTAGTACTAGAAAAACTTGAAAAGAAAATAATGTTAGATAAAAGCAATCACAGTATTCAGATGTGTAGACAAAGTTTTAATATACGAATAACAAACAGAGTTTGAAGCTATGATTGAACTCTGAATTGCGTACGGTTCAATATAAATGTTGCAAGCAATGAAGTGAAAGGAAACTAGAATTCTTTTTTTTTTTTTTTTTTTTTTTTTAGATTTATGGGTGTAAAATAGTGAAAACACTTAAATTACAGCAGTGCACTGTACAGAAAACTAGCAGCTTGGACAAATTATCATCTAAATGTAACGTTGAACAAAATTTTAATATCCAATACAATTTCGTGCGTAGAGGAATTATTCAAAATAAAAAGAAGAACAAGCAAAAGAAATTAAAATACTAAAAGAACTTGTGGTAGAAATGGATAGGAAGGGGACTATCATAGACTAGAGGCAGTATAAAAGGGATGTAAAATGTGAGCAAGAGGTGGGTTTAAACGTGCAGACTATCACAGACTAAATATAAGGGATGCAAAAGGACAACATCCAAGGGATACCAGATCTGTGTAATCAAGTTTGAAGGAGCACTAGTTTTAAGGCCCATAGCTGAATTCCCGAATATGGTGGACATTTGAGATACGTAAAAAGGAAGAAATAAACTCGCTCGTCAGACATTGCCACATGTATAATAAATTAACATCATGAAGTAAACGAGAAAGTATCAAGTTTTTAAAAAGTGCATAATGCGAAACAAAGAGTCCAGTACGCGAGAGAGACAGAATTTATATAAATCCTAATACCGTAAATGGAAACCATTGTGCAGATCAAAATTCATCGTGCAAGCAGATAATTAAAATGTTGAAAAATAAACGAATAATGGTAGTAGCTTAGGCATCTGAAATTTATAACTGCGTTCTAATCAATTGAATCTTTTAGGTTGTATTTTCTTTGGCCAACAGATAGTTATTCTTCAACCGCTCCAGAAATTATTTTCATTTTATTAGATCGCTGTCGTAACTTCGAGAACTTAAAAGAAATTTCATCTAGTGCAAAATGATTAAAATAATATTTGTTTTGTATCTTGCTGTCCCATGTTTATCAACTCATAGTGAAGCTACAGCTTGTTTCAGTTTCCAATGCAGGTAGTCAAACCGCGAACTAACGTATCAACAGACACAGGCTAACTGTCAGACGAACCCGCGTACCTGCTTACGAGTCAACTAATTTTGTGTGATTGTATCTGTTTATATAGACTACAAGAATAGTCTAATAGTTGCGCGGTAATCAAAGCAACACCTCCCCCTTGTCTACTGCGCATATTGGAAATAAAATATTTGTCTAATGCTCTGGGTCTAGGACAGCATATTGCAGATTTTGGGAGAAATATTTTTCCGGGGATATTTTGCACAGCCATAATTTTCACAGGATTTTTGTTATTAACTTCCTAAACGAGCTTCAAAGGACTGACAGTCGGTTTTTGGTAAAGTTGGCTCCGAACCACTCCGTTCAATGGACTGCAGCGGGAATTGAACCCGTGATCACGCGCACAGAAACCAAACGTGATATTCTTTCGGCCACTACTGAGTTCTCATTGTTTTGTGTTAAGGAGATTACACCATTAGAAAGTGGAAATTACTTCCTCATCCGGTGATTTTTGTGATTATTCTTTATTGAACAGAATTAATTTATGGCCTTCAGGTATCTAAGGCTCACGTCAGGAAAGGAGAGGGGAAAGGATGCGGGCGGGAAGATATATGCCAGAGCCTAAGCTGAAGGTGTGACTGAGACAAAAACGCTGGACAAACCTCAGTCAGCTGGGATTGAACCCACGACCTCCCGAATGCTAAGCCAACGCTCTACCACTGAGCTACGACAGCTTGGCTGTGATTTTACTTTGTGTTTTCTCTCTTCATGTGGTGTGAACGAGATTTGATCGCGTCACATTTTGGTTACTAGTACAACATGCTGATCTCTGGAAACGTAATTTAATTACCTTCAAAAACGACGGTGAACGATGCCAAACACAATAT
>JAGDQP010005777.1:58172-76068 GCA_022664845.1 Lepisma saccharinum | reverse complement strand
AAAAAAAAAAGGAAATTATATTTATAAATGACGAACTCTGAATTCACATATATCGAATGCCAGAAATCGCATTATCAATACACAAGCAACAAACTTCATTACAAACTTCACAAAATTCGTTTAATTTGCAATGATTATAAATTATGTGGATCATAAATTTAGAAGCATAGAATTGTGTTAAGATATATTCAATTTTATCATCAGTAAGTTTCTTAGTATTACTATCACCAGTTCGTTCATCTTCACATGGAATCGATTCTTTATCGGAAACTTTTAACTGAAAACCTTGAAGAAAAGCATAGCTGTCGCCATCATTATTACTTACATTCTTATTTTGACATTGTACTGTTTCCTTAATTTGATCCAGTGATAAATCCTTTGGATTAGTACACTTATCAGCTGATGAGACTTCACTTGACGGTTTTGGTTCTGTATTAATTACATTAACTTTAGTTACCATGGTTGTATATCCTTCACATGGAAAATGCCATTTTGGACAAGGTGTTCTAGTTGAACGACGTACCGACTGATCAAAACTTGGTTTTGTTTGTTTCGGTTTTTCTATTTCCCACCAATATGGAGTTGACTCCTGATCCGTTGATTCTGACTGTTGATAACATTTACGACATTGATATAAATGTACATTCCGGGGCCTTCCCTTTATTTGAACAGTAATAATTAAATTTCCTATTATTCCTTTTCCTTGGGCCTTTATGAACTTAGAAGTATGGCAGTTTTGGTTCTGTACCCATAACCACTCTCCAACATCAGGTAGGTGAGATTTTTGTACTTTTTCCTGTTGTTTAGTAGCCTGGGTTTTGATCTGATCGTATAACGAATTATAAAAAAATATTTGGTCAATATTTAAATATTAGTGCAGCTGGTGATGATTGGTTGTTTACAGAACCACATTCAGCAAAACGTATACTGGTCTGAACCTTTCTTACTATCTGCTTCCAATTAGAATTGGAAGTTTTATCTCTTGCTATTCATTGTAACATGGCCTTAACATCTTGCACGTGACGTTCAGAAATCCCGTTACTTTGTGGATGCCAAGTTGGAGAATGGAACAGTTTGATATTATTAACATGACACCAACTTTCGAATTCATAGGTAGTGAAAGGCGGCCCATTATCACTTACTAAAATCGACGGTAGACCAAAAATTTCAAACATTGATTCTAAATGTTTTATTGTTTCTGTTGCTGTATTATGATCGATATGTCGAATTTCTATCCATTTAGAAAAGCTATCTACCATTAACAAGAACTTTTGGCCAGCAAAATCAAAGAAGTCAATATGAATTCGCTCCCATGGTTGATTGGTTCTATTCCAGCTTTTATACCATTTATGAGTACTAAATCTACCACTTTCTTTACAAGAAGTGCATATATTCACCATTGCTTCTGACTCATGATGTACCCAAGGCCACCAATAGTAAGATCTTATAATGGATTTCATTCTCCCCAAACCTAAGTGTTGTTCATCCACATCAATAAGTACGAGGTTTTCTATATTACGGGGGTATTACTAAACCTTGTCCAAAAATAAACAGTCATTTTGAATAGTAAATAATTCTCTGCGCTTAAAGTGTTCTCGAAACCCCTTAGATTGAAAATTTTGGGGTAAAAACTTAGGCCATCCTAGACTCACCCATGTACAATTTTGTTGTAAAACTGGATTATTACTTGTTTCTTCAGCAAAATTCTGTATTAATGGTGATTTTTCATTTACATTGAGGTTGTAATACTGCGACATTTCTGAATCACCTGTTGACTCTTCCACAGGCAAACGAGTAAGACAATCGGCTACTTAAACATTTTTATTAGACTGTATAGTATAATGATAGCCCGATAGATATAGAGCCCATCTAAGCAGCCTCGGGTGAGCGAAAAAGGTAAATGCTTTTTTCTCTCTCCAAATATAAGTTCAACTGGAATGGAATGTGTAAATACTTCGAAATGACCGCCAAATAAGTATTTATGGAACTTTTTTGATTCCAAATACCAAAGAAAGAGCTTCTTTTTCGAAATGAAAGTATCTAGCCTCCATTGGTGATGATATAGAATAAGCGCAAACTACTGTCTTTAACTGGCCTGTATTTGATCTAGTATTACATAATTGTACACCTAGTAGGGACTAGCATCCGTGATTAGTATTACCTCCTCTGATGGATCAAAAATATATAAACATTTACATTCCATATTTAGGTGTTTCACTTTTAAAAATTCTGCTTGGTGTGTTTCTGTCCAGTACCATTTATTGTTTATTTTTTTGCAACAATTTGTTTAGGTTATACATTTGTGGGGTTAGGTTAGGTACATGTTCCTGCAAAAAGATCACCATACCTAAGAAGGCTATTAATTGGTGTACATTTTTGGTGGTAGACAGATATTGATTGCTTGTTGGTGTTTTTGAATTGGCTTATACCCATCCGCTGACAGATTGTGTGACCTCATGTCTGCAAAATGGACATTTTGTCTTTTTTTACCTTAATATTTACCTCGCTGAATTTATCCCAAAATTTGACATGTTCTTTCATAACATTGTTTGATTACTTTTTCCACTGATGATTATATCATCTAGATAGGCTTGCGCGAAAGGAAATTTTACTATTGTGTTGTCCATATTTTTTTTAAAAATAAATTGAGAACAGGTGAGTCCAACGCAAGCCTATTGTGAGATAATAAACTCCCACGGTGTGTTAATGACTATAATATGTTTGGCTTCTTCATCGAATTCAAGTTGTAAATATGCTTGATTTAAATCAAGTATAAGGATGTATAGACACCCTGCAGTTTTGTCATTAAATCGTCTATGGTTGGGAGTGGGTAAGCCATATATTTCAAAGCCGTATTTATAGTTGTTTTAAAATCGGCGCAAATCCTAATCTCATTATTCTGTTTTTGGGGTTCTACGATAGATGTCGCCCATTCTGTAAAAGATACTGGCGTGTATTTCTTAATGTTGTAGCATGTTTCTTGAATATAGGCATTACATCATTATTAATAGGTATTGATACTTTATATCCTTTTATTGGTTGCAAAATACTTTCTTGGAATATATCTGAATATTGCAATAGTAATTGCTCTTTCAAATGTTCCTGTAAATCCGGATTACTATAATCTACGTTTATACTAGAATCATTTGTCTTAACTGGCACTAGACTAACTTTAAACGAATCTCTCCAACCAGGCCAAATGGTAATAATTAAATCTCTTTCCAATAAGGTAAGTTTGAGAGGAGTTTTGACCACATGAAAACAATCTTCAATTATTTGTTTATTAAATTTAATTTTAATATACGCGATTCCTTCTGAATGTAACTTTTCTCCATTAGCTGTTACTAAATTTACTTTTAACTGTATTAGCATTTCATTATTTTTTATTCTTTCAAACATGTCTACTGTCATTACACTAGATTCTGCTCCCATATCCACTTCAGATGTTACATTATAACCATTTATCTGTAGATTCTTTGAACAAGGCTCACTGACATCGTTTTTAATTACTATCTGATGTTTTAAACAAAATCTGTTCTATTTATTTTGATTGAAATTATAAGAGAACTCTTTTAAAATATATCCCATTTTTCAATCTTAAATGTTAACCTTAATAACGTGCGTACACATAGCGGGGTACTATCTAAAGTGGCCGAAAAACATACAAATTCACTACCAAATTAGATGACAAATTATAAAGCATGAAATTGACTTTAAACATAAATATTCCATTTTTTTTCAGATATTAGCACACATTTGTTACCTGAAAAATACTGTCGAATTCGTTTCATAATGACCTCATATACAGTCGTAAGTTAATTCCATCTTAACACATAGATATTTCTATTATTTTCCATTTGACATCATATCAACATTTTGGATTGTACGTTTACATATTTATAAAGTCATATTTCGAAATCTTAAAATGAATATTGGTTCATATCCCGAACATATACTTGAAATAATCATTCTCAAAAATAGTTGAAATCAAACATTTCGGATTTAATTATAAATTCTGTTAAATAATGTCAACATCACCAAGATCATTGTTTAGTTAAATCTTTTAAATATTGGCCCTTACTTTGAATGAAGATCAAAAGTCTATCTGCTAAATTATGAATTCATTGTCAACCGTAACATATTAGATTGGCTATTAGGAGAATATTCTTAAATATTATATAATTACATTATATAATACATTATATAATTGTATTCTTAAAGAAGATCCTGATGTTGATATATTTAACATAAATATGAGTGAATTTCATTCTTATATAAAATAATGAATATTGTATGCGGAATATGTTACCACGCACCTCCAAATATTTATATTACGAGTGTGTTCATGTGGGAGGGTGGGGGTGAGGGGCTACAAAAGATCATATGTGTATGTTGAACACCAGAAACAGGTAACTGACAATAAATAAAATCTATGGGCTCGTGGACGGTGGTGGACCTCTGAACTGAATATTATTATAGTAGTTATTTCTGTCGCGTGCCCACGTATCTTATCAGCAATTTCTAAAATCAAATCATCTTATAATAATTTGCGAAATCAATGGTAAGTTGTATTTTATTTGATGTCAATAAAATGTACCTATATTGTTTAGTAATACGGTAATAATTCTTTTCTGCCGACCAAGGCCGCCGTGTGTTCTGAGACGTTGGATCAGAGTCTCCAAAGTTCGGGTTCGAATCCTGCCCGGAGCATTGATGTGTACACTGCACACATTTCATCGAGGCGGCCCGATGTCAAAATGTACTAAAATGGTCCATATAAAATAAAATAAAATAAAAAATAAATAAAAGTTATTCTTTTTCATGGTTTTTTATAATAGTTCAATCTCTAGTAACACTTCTGTATGCAAGATATTGCACTGAACAAATTATTTTTGGATTAGTAAATTGGATGTTTAAGGAGCATAAAGATTTTGCGTGGACACTTCTCATGCCCGATACTTTTTCCAGTAATGATGTAACTCCAAACGACAGCCTGGTAACCCTGAACTGGCTTGAAATACGCTAATGAAACGTGCAAGAACCTAAAAGTTATGTAAATCCAACATAATTTCATATATCTCAATTATAAGAACCAAAATAATTGATTTTGAAGGTGTACCAGAATAGAGAACCATCACCATTTTAGAAAATGGCGTCGGTACCCACTCTTCACTGTAACTCGAGCACGAAAATACCAATAATGACGTCCAAGTGTGTTTTTCATGTTAATTAGTGCAATAAATATTGTATACGTTGGAAGCTTTTTGGACTCCTCCCCTCATTTCCACAGGTTTGTCCGTGTTGCGTAGCAAATCCACCACAACCTTCTCTTGTGAATTCCCCTTTCACCAGATCTCACACCATGCGATTCTTTCATTTTCTCGGATTCGCTAAAGACATTGTTTAACGTACCCCCGACAATTAATCACATCTCTCCAAAATCTTCGTGGTCGAATAAAGTGTACAGTGAAAGCCATAACACCGGAAATGCTTTGTCGGGTGTAAACCGATGGTGGTTTAGCATTGCCTTGAAACACTATGAGTTCAAAACGTTTTCGAAACTTACCTTCAGACACACGCGTTAAGCTACCTACACATCACAAACACATTATTCTAGTTGAGCTTTGAAAAAAAGATGTGTAAAAGAAGTGTATAATTTTTTACAGTGTGCACTGTTAAAAAGAATGCACGTAAAAGTAGTGGAAGAAAACAAGAGGAAAAAAATGTAATACTGAACAATTCTCTTATTGTAAAGCCAAATGGTTAAGTTCATGGTGATGAATATTTTAATGGACGCAAGATGGAGCTGCTTTTCTTCCAAGGGGAGAGAAAGGATTGTTCTCTACCGTTAGTAGTAAATCCAGGGTGAAACACCCCGTCTTCCCTTGGGAGAATCTACAGGGACTTTCCGTTCTAATCCCTCGCTTCTTCGCCTGTAAGTGCATTGTTAATCCCGGTAAAATTTAAACCAGAATTTCGTTTGTTCTGGATCCGGTGAGATGATGGCGCTTATGTAGTATGTATATAAACTATCTTACCTTAGAAAAAGAGAAAGATGAAAAACAGAATCTTTTATACTCATCATTTTTGTCAATCTTGTCTCTAATAGAAAGAGGAAGGAGGTACTAAAAGTAAGAGCTGTTAAAACAAGCCTTTCTCAATAATCACACTTACTCACAAACACTTATTGAGAATATATATATATATCTATATACATTGAGAAACACTATAACAATTATGTGTTTTTCAATAATACGATTGCGTTTGAACACTGAAGAAATAGCATGGACTAGATAGATTGTTCTTGACATTTTATGAAAATATTCATTTTAACTTACAAATTAACTCGAGAAATTTGCACATTTTGCTTCCACGAATTCTGATCACTACTCAAGACCATTATTATTCATTTACTCACGAAAATAATACGTAAACAATTGAAAAAAAAATATATAATTTGTCTTCAAAATAAAAATTCGTCTATCTTCGGATTCACGTAGCACAGAGGATTAGACTATAGTACATTTTATTATCCAGTGATGGCAGCACATTTGCGAACATGGTTTTTCATCTGGAGGGAAAATACAAACTACATTATCACTACGGCCATTCATTGTGTGCGTTTGGCGGTATTCGCGGTGAAAGGCTTTGTGAAAACAAAACGAACACCTGAAATATCATGTCATTAAAAATCTCGCTAGTGCAAAGAGCAAAGTTTCAAATACAGACTGAGATTTTTTTTTAAGTTTTCCTGTATAATGACAAACAATCGAACAAATCTGACCATGACAGATTTGGAGCCGTTTTTATCATACGCGTATGAAAATTTAGCTGAATTTTTAAGAAACAAGTTCCTTCATAATTGTACTTGTGTTCATTAAAATGTTGATGTTTGTTTTTGCAAATATGGAAGAAGTATGCGAAAAGATTGAATACATATTAAACAGTATTAGCAGATGGTTGTTACTTCAAAAGAAATGCACTTTAATTAGCAGCATGGATTAGTGCAAGGTTTATGTTCAAAGATTTATAACGTAGTTAGAAACAATTACTTACTTTAGCTACTCAAGAAAT
The DNA here is from genome assembly GCA_022664845.1 of Lepisma saccharinum. Taxonomy (NCBI): domain Eukaryota; kingdom Metazoa; phylum Arthropoda; class Insecta; order Zygentoma; family Lepismatidae; genus Lepisma; species Lepisma saccharinum. The sequence continues at coordinate 68,994 of JAGDQP010005777.1, read as the reverse complement.
TTACCCTTGCACTCACGAAATTTTACTATGAATTCACGTTGTTTTAAAACTTTTTTCCCCTCACAAAATTTGAACACCCTTATTCACGAAATTCTAGTATCCTTATATATAACAAAACTACGTCACATAACATGTCTTCCGTCCCACAAATGGATTGTCATTGTTCCCTTTGGTTACAGATTGTTTAACTTTCAGACTTGGAAAAAGAAAAAAAATCCCATTGATGTAATTTTTAATGAATCCGAGTGTACAGCTCATAGACGTTAATAAGTGTAGAAAATCGTACGCTAAGCCACATAGATAAGCGGAGTAAGGGGCTAGTGAAATCAGACAAAATTTGTCTTGGCTACAGGGCAACCAATAGCATTCTCTCATTCTTTTTCCTACAAAGAGAAACGCGATAAGACTTACCTAAAAGATCAGAAATAATCCCCATCACCAGCAATGATCTATCTCTAACGCTTGGGAAGACCGTGGATCGAACGGTGTTAGAACGGAACGGAACGTGAACTAAAGAATTCGTCCAATCACCTCGTCGAGAATTCGGAACCGTCGTCCTTGCAGATGGTTGTCTAATGAATGGAACGAATAGTAATTTGAAGGTGCTATGTCAGAGGAATATGGGGGATTCATTAGTGTTTCCGAATCACGTCGGATAATGGTATCACGGGTGCCCTTCGCAACATGTGACCTCGCATTATTTTTGTAGCAGAATGACACCTTTAAGATTCACAAGCACTGACTCCACGGTTTCCAATATTTCACGCACACGTTTCAAATGCTGCCAGTATATATAACTGCATTGATAGTCTGGCCATCTGGTATCAGTTCGCAATGCACGGTACCCCGAGCAGTTCATCAAACACAGAGTACAATATTCTCTTGATGGATTTTTTTTTATTCTTTGGGAGGGGTTTTATGTGGTACCAACCAATGATGACTGCGCCATCGAGTTTCGTAAACAACCCACTTCTCATCGCAGGTCAGAACTCTGTTCAGAAACGTATCCGTCCCGTGACGAGACAGCGAAGAAACGCAATCATTTGCTCGTGACGCTTTTTCAGTTATAGTCAACACATGTGGAAACAATCGTCCCATTTCCCAATCAGATGTATGCACCGCACTTGAAAAGGTTCTCCCAAAGCTTCATAGCCTATTTGGCTATTATCGGCCTCAATAACCGCCTTGAGTGCCTCATTGTCTTGTGGACGTTCTGTACGTGGTCTCTCCACGAGGGAATTGTCGTCGTTATTAATTATTTTGACCACCATTGTACTGTCCGCTCATTTACCTCATCACTACGGAATGCATAGTATATTTTTCTTCCTTTTACACTAGCGTTCGTTTCCAGTTTAACTCGTACAGCATAGAGGCCTGTATAAGTTGTTTAGGGTTCCCACGTATGACGACCTTTCGCTGACAGCTACAACAACAAACATTCCTGTTATCTGTCTGAACTCTGAAAGAACAATGTGGGAAGAGCGCGCAGTTTGTCCACATGAAAATCCAACATTACTTTATTGGTTATCTTTATATTAACAGCACATTAATATAGATGACGTTGTGCAAATCTTCAGTATGTTCAGGTGCAGTTTGATGTGCAACTTGTAATGCTTCTGAATTAGTAGCGTATATGAAATTCCATTATATAAATATATGTAATATTGGAGCATCACCTGTGCTACAATTTTCCGCTTTCTGAGGCAAGCACTTTCGCTTCGCTTCTGCACTTTCCAACACTCTCACCCCACCACCCGCCCATCCTCTCCTGCCAAAATCTCTCTCTTGGGCGCACAGAAACAGCTCAGGTATTGCGGAGGAAGTGGTTGGAATTATTGGGAGCTGGTATTTGAGGTGGATGAAATAGCACGGACCCTCAAGTAAAGTGAGGTTGGGGGGGTTGATTAGGGGTTGTGATGAGGGTGGTAAGGTAAGATAGAGAGAGATAGAAAACAGGGTGTTGCGGGGCGGAGGGTGTTTTATATACCGTATATATAGATAGAAGGAAGGTGGAGATATCGGATCCAAGACACTTCAACCCGAAATCCATAAAAGCGAACCGCGTAATGACAAATTTCTCCGTACGATGGTGTTAGCGATAATTAACATTCCGATCGTGTCCACCAGCCAAGTATGTCTCTAAATTTCTCTCCTTTCTCATATATTTTACACACCTAGAAATCTTTCAGTTAGCAGTTTTGTATTGCTTATCTGTTTTCTCTTTATAAGGTTATTCATACCCAAAGATTCAAAATAACCGAGGTAACATTTGTCTCTCTTTCCTATATCCACATTCAGAAAGTTTAATATCTTAAAATAGCGAAATTGATCTTGGTCGGGGTATAGAGGAAGTTCATTCATTATTTGAGTATATGACGTCGTATAAATTTTCTCTAATTTATATTATTAGAGAGTTCATTAATGTTTTATTCGAACCTCGAAAGATGTTTGTGCCTGTTTAAAATTTTTGTAATGTATATGTAACACAGGTTACAGACAAACAAACAAACGAAAAAAAAATCGTTGTTGCTGTTTCGAGTATTTTAAAACTCATTAAACATTAGTCATTATGACTAAATCTGTTGTAAGGCATACCAACATAAATAGTCAACAGAGTTTGGTTCAACGTTTGTTAATGTTGACCAAAAGAATAGATGTTTGGCAAAGGCTGCGAAGTAGTATTTGGAGTAGCCGCCGTAGCTCAGTGGTAGAGCCTTGTCGTAGCATTTGGGAGGTCGTGAGTTCGATCCCAGAGGTCGACCATCCTGACTGGGGCTTTCTTCAGTCATCAGGCAAATGCTGCGATGGTACCTTCAACATAGGCCCTGGCCGAGACCTTCCCGAATCCTTTTCCCTTCCCTATCCCAGCCTGAGCCCTAGATGCCTAAACGCCATCAGTAAATTCAAATTTGGAGTAGTTTGTCTATTGTTTCTAAGGTGAATACTCAAATTACTATGTTATTCACGACATTAAAATTCGAAACACCTCATCTCTTCTTACACACAAAATAATAATAATAATAATAATAGAGATGGACGAGCGATAGTAAATTAATCTCTTAAAGGTACACTTTATACTTACTACAAATAAAAATTCTAATCTTTCTGGACGAATAATAACCACTTATCACACAATTCTAGTGTTTGTGCTGGTAGAGCTGTGATAAGATTTGAGAATGGCGGAAAAGTTGTATGATTTCCATGGTAACCGTACGTTAAGAAAAAACATATTGGACGCATTCAACGGACTAAGCACTTGAGAGCACTTGAATCTTATTGGTGTGCCCATAGGTAAGCAACCAATACGATTAAAATGCTCTCTCAGTGTTTAGTGATACCTTAGTCCATGGAATGCGTTCATTATCACACATTACATAAGAATGACTGGATTTATCCCCTCCAAACTTAGTATTTTGATAGAGTGGACAACCACTCATGTTTTACCTGCATCACATTTTTCAGTTGTTTTTCTTTTTTAACGTTTATTAACTGTGACAATAAACATAAACATCGGACTTTTTTTTTGAATTGGCATTAAAGAGATAAGCGCCCCGATACTCACCACTCCGACTAAGGTTTTCAAGATTTTCCTTAGTATTACCTGGCGAATGCCAGGATGGTACCTCAAGTTAGAGTCTGAGCACTACTTTTTACTACATTTTCCGTGAGAAGTGATGGCTAAGGGACGTTATGCCTCAGACGTGAAGATAATTTTAAATTTCAGCTCACACCCATCCAAAGAAATATAAACCTAGTTATCTGACACCCATTTATCTAACCATTTTTAAAATCTTGTGACGCTACAAATGTAGGTCCTTTTCATTGGATTTGCTTCTTCTCTTTTAGGACTTTAGAAAAGCGCTTTAATGGAGGTAGGTAAAGAAGAACTGACGTCATTCAACTGTTAGAGTCAGAAAAATTCTTGGATCCGTCCTAAATATATTCTTGAAAAACTTAGTACTTGTTTTCTCTGTGTTGGTTCTCGTTGAAAAGAAACAAACGTGTATTCATGCACAAAATAAATGTAGTTCGTTCGGTGTTCTACGAAGCTGCTAGCCAAGGTTTCGTAAGCTTGGTTGAGTCAGTTACGATTTTACTTCTTTGGACTTACAAGGAGGCTTACGGAAGTGTAACTCACCGATTTTAATGAAACTTTCTATACTTGTAGAACATCAACAAATAATCGATACGTATTTTTTTATTTCTGCAATGGTGCGGGGTTAAGGGTAGAAACTACCCTGTGAACGTTAAGGGTGGTCTCCAAGCATAGACAGAAAACAATCAATTAATGTAGAAGAAACAATACTGCTAGGGGAGGATGAGGACAGCTGATTCAGAATCGGACGTCAAAATTACAAAATTAAAAATGGCGGATCCAATATGGTGATTACCATTACAAAAAGTCGTCTGGTTTGAAATGCTGTGCAGCTAGCCAAGAATAATTATAGTTGGCAGGGGTTACTGCGAGAAGGTGGCAGACCGATTTGAAACCCCTTTCTGTACTGATGTTAACGGGGTGCTTGATTAAAGTAAGTCTCGTCACCTCTCATTAGTCAGGGTGCTCATTTATAGTGATTTATAGTATATTTAAGTCCCATGTTAAACCTTGAATAACGCAATAGGTGCTAAGTTGGGAAAGTAGGTTCAATTCTGATAATACAATTTATTCGTACTTTAACTCTGATGCCCGAAATTTTTGTCTTCACTTTCTTTAGCGTTAAAATGGATTGTTGAATGGTATAGTGATGCTGAAAGTAGGATCAAAATTTCGACTCGATTATATAACGACCGATTAAGTCTAACCAGCGATTGGTTGATGACTGTAATGAAAGACAAAGATAAGATCCACTCACTGATTCATAATCAGTTTTCGTCGCCCAGATTTGCAAATCTTATTAGGTATGCGTGGTTCAAAAGCGGCTAATTGGAAGAAAAAACACCTGAGTTTGAAAATCCCGTAACATTTTGTTTCAAAGATTGTGCAGCATTTTGCGATTTGTGCACAGTTATTGCCGTAATAAGGTGTGCGTAGTGTAAACAATGTTTATGCATCACACACTTTTTTACGGAATATCATTACTGTAAAACGTTTTCGCTATAAATTAATAATTATAACAATTGACGATCTATGAAGTCCTGACATAGTGAGAGGCGAGAGGACTCACTATAAATAAGCATCCCGAATAGTGAGAGGTGACAAGACTCACTTTAATCAAGCATCTCGTTAACATCAGTACAGAAAGGGGTTTCAAATCGGTCTGCCACCTTCTCGCAGTAACCCCTGCCAACTATAATTGTTCTTGGCTAGCTGCAGAGCATTTCAAACCAGACTACTTTTTGTAATTGTAATCACCATATTGGATCCGCCATTTTTAATTTTGTAATTTTGACGTCCGATTCTGAATCAGTTGTCCTACCTCCCCCCCCTGGCAGTATTGTTTCTTCTACATTAAATGATTGTTTTCTGTCTGTGCTTGGAGACCACCTCTAACGTTCAATGGGTGGTTTCTACCCTTAAATCCGCACAATTATTGTGGAAATACGTGTCGATTATTTTTCGATGTTCTACAAGTATGCAAAGTTTCATTAAAATCGGTGAGTTACACTTCCGTAAGTCTCCTTGTTAATGACAAGTCTCTATTCGTGGTTATCCTTCCATGAAATCGTCAATTTCAAGGCATAAGTTATATGGAAATTCTTAAGGCCTTATGCCTTGAAAGCGACTAAATATCTTAATGAAATAACTAAGGCCAAATCTGAACTTCCAGTCTAACATGGTAGCACTTATTTAAAATAGTAAGACAATATAACATCAAAAAAACTTTTTAAATACTACATTTCAGAGCATCGACGTATTTTCATCCACAATTCATATTCGAATTGGAAGTACAGTATTGTAATCCAGTTTCTTATACGATTTGTTCAAATGTTATCGTTAGAAAGTACTTGCAGAATATTTATAATCTGTAGTGCCGGTACCATATGAATATAACGGGAGATGGCAAATCTATAAGTCTAAATAACTCCAAAGGTTCACCTTCTCAATTGTATTTCTCTTCATTTTCACTAACTACAATTCCTCAAGGACACAATATAGCTCTCTCTCTCTCTCTTTTTCTCTCTGATAACATCTCAGCAACCCTATAGAGGTCAATGCACCATTACCAGTGGAGGTAACTCCACTGTTTCTTTCAGGCATACTTTCATGGGGACTTTCCCACCACCACCCCGGACCATTTCAACGGCACCCCCGGAAGAATTAGTCTCAACACTTGTATTACTCATACGTATACTGAAATACGTATATAATTGTTCATTTTATAAACATTGTTCATGTCGTTTTAAGGTTAACTAAACAAATGCGACATATTATTATGTAATTCGTTATTAAAATAGAATGATACTTTACATTCATGGGGTTTATTGTAGCTAAAGTTACAACTGGTCTTCTTAATTTGACCCTTGTCTGTGGAACGGGACATATATCAGTTAAGACTTTATCCCAGGCACTGTTAAGAGCTAAATAGTAGTAAGTGCTTAAGCAGATAGATGTGGTATAATCTGAATACAAAAAGATGAGATCAAATGCATGAAAGTTTCATGTAATGAATACAGTATTAAAAGAGATCAGTAGAGATTACTCCGCATAGCGTCTAAATGTGTGTGTTCTGGAATTGCATCATAACAAATCAAAGGATGGGTCATGATAAGGGCCAGTTTCTGCCTAGCAATGGATTATTATGAAAGTTGAGACCTGTAATCTACACGATTTTCCGCGTCAAAGTTCGTTTAGATTATGTTGAGATCATTTCCGGTTGTCCCTGTAGAGCGTCCGGAAGTTACCCCTTACTCCAACCTTCGAAAAGTCGAGGTGGGTGCGTGTTAAACGGATTTGCGTGGAAAGCGCCAACATGACGGGAAAAGTCGTAATAATGTTTTGTTCCGCTGATAAAAGCGCACAAAATAACCAAATAGCAAGACCACAGGTGTATTTTTTACATTATGAGAGCAATTTGTTTAGGAAAAATTGTGTTCGGTGAGTCTGTATTTCGCCATCAATATTCGTTTTCGGAGTTGTAGTAACAATAGAGCGGACACTCAGAACAACACCAAAAATATGCCAAACTGTAGTCTGATATGTCTACTTGAACATACTACAAACTCACATTGTTCTGGAAATCCGCTATATATATAAAAAAACTTTTCACTTTATTTTGCATGTATGATATGAATCCACAGTGAAGCAAAAAGTTCAATTGTGCAAACAATAAACTATCAAATGAAAAGATGTGCAGACATCGTGGTTAAATATCGTCCTGAAGAAAGCTTAATCATCTTCTTCATCGTCAGTCCAGTCATCATCCACCTTACTCTGGGAATCTTCGACGTAATCCTCATACGATGCAGAGCCATGGAATGCGGTTGGGTCGTGGCTGCGAAATCCAAGGTACCACAAGACCGAAGCTACGTGAGCACAGCAGCTTATCACCCTGGTACCGGCCTTGCACTGACAGTACCATCCCAGGATATCAACAAGATCGTATTTTATCCAGAGAGTGTAGGTGCGGGAACCCGTGTGGCGAGACTGGATTTTAACACGAATGACATCATCCTCTTGCTGATTAAGAAATAATTCATAGGCGCCTCCAGTGTTCACATGCTCCCCAGTATAGTTTTTGATTGTTTGAGCTGGTATACGGAGAGAGTTAGTACACACAGCATCTCTTAAGGACAATAAAGGAAAGTTCGGGAGATCTGCCGCATCCATCGGAACCCATTTCATTTTGTTGTGCTCGCGGTCCCAACCTTTCTCGTATACCGTTGTTTGGAGTTCGTTTTCTTTGTGAAGAAGAGACCGCATCCTTCGTGCAATGTACTCGTCGTGGGAGCTGTCAAGTATGAGTGGAGGCCGATATTTATTGCAAAGCGCACAAACAATGCGCACATAGTCCCCAATAAATGGAATCTGGGTATTAGGCATAATGTGTTCCAGGGCCTTCCATCTCTTCATTCTGGAATTGGCAGATTCGACAACCCATCTGATTTTTGTTACCATACGAGACTGGTTGGCTTCGATTGTTGTATGTTGCTTCTGCGTTTTTGGAAGGAAGCACGGCATTTGACTATGGAATCCGAGGTCTGCCAGTAGTTGCAGTGAGACTATGAAACTTCGGTCTACGACGAATACATCGTCTTCTTTTAACCAGGCACGCATCTCTTCAACATCCGCACGGAGAGTTTTATCCGTAATCGCTGCATCGGAACCTTTAGCCCAGTAAGGACCCAACACAGAGAGCACATACCCGTCACTGCCGACGATCATCAAAGGTTTGACAAGAGGACGATGTTTGTGCATACTAAACGAGCGCCTCTGGAACACATAGTTCGAGCTCTTCTCAATGTATATGTACGTTCCATCGACCACAATAACTGCCACATCTTTCCCGTCCTCCATGATGTCTTTGGCCAACGGTCTGGTGTGCTCTCGAATGAAGTACCCCCTTGATTCATCCGAGATGTAAGGGAACAAAACACTTCATTAGAGCTTTCCTGGCTGTGTGAATTGCTCGTGAGCACTATTGCTTTGCGATTCCGAAAAGAGTTCCAATGACTCCGGACAGTCCTGTTCTCAGTTTAACCAAGAACAGCCCTAGCGCCGTTTTCACCGAACGTATCTGGGTATTGCGTATTTCGCCTCTGACGTAAACAAACAGCGCATTGAACTGGGCAGTTTTAAGTCTGTCAGATTGTAACAGTCGGCATCAGTCATTGTCGTGTCGAAATTCAAATTCCTATTTGCAAGCGCGTACTCCGTCAACGCTGTCAGCAGCTGCACAAGTTCAATTCGGTTGAAGTTGGATTCGTCGTGTGTCTCATTTAGATCCGTCACGTTTGGCTTCACTTTCTTCCCATCGAGATGATCTGCGCAGCACCTGGAGCCGTCTGGCACTATTACATTAAACTTAATATATATCTGCGCTTTTGTCTGAACGGGAAGTGCAATCAACTGGGAACTGTTTGGGCAGATAATACACTTGTTCTAAGCAGCAGGGGGCTTTCTCAGGGGAAGTGTTATCGTTTTTAGGCTATTGACACACTTCTGTTTTGCTCCTGGAACAAACTGTGGATCCTGATCCGTGCCTTTTATGAAACGTCGTTTGGTGGACTGTTTACCGTGACCTTCCGCTGGTCTGTCTCTGATCGGTGTTGAGGATAGATCTGATGGTTGGTCATGGGTTGAAGTTGAGGGTTGGCTTGATGGTTTGTACTTGTTTGGAGTTGCGGTAGTGACTGATGACTTCTTGTGGGCCGAGGTTGCAGTCTGGTCGGACGTTGTATCCTGCTTAGCAGTTTTGGTCGTTTTGGGTTTCTTTGGCATATCCTTGCAACAGCGAAGGCACAAGAACTCTTTCTTTCAACATCCCGCTGTATATATTCGGGCACACGTGACGTCACATTTTCACACCACAATATTCTAAACAACAGCAACTACCCAGTTGTCGAACGTACCCTGTTTTGCTGTGTTTATAATACCACGTTGTGCGCTTATCACAAAGAATGTCCCCCCCCCCTTCCACACAGCACGAGCAGAAGGGATTAACAAACCGGCGATATGGTTCTCATGGAGACGTAATTCTAGCTCTTGCAATATTTTCATTTGATAGTTTATTGTTTGCACAATTGAACTTTTTGCTTCACTGTGGATTCATATCATACATGCGAAATAAAGTGAGAAGTTTTTTTATATGTATAGCGGATTTCCAGAACAATATGAGTTTGTAGTATGTTCAAGTAGACATATCAGACTACAGTTTGGCATATTTTTGGTGTTGTTCTGAGTGTTCGCTCTATTGTTACTACAACTCCGAAAACGAATCTTGATGGTGAAATACAAGTTCACCGAACACAATTTTTCCTAAACAAATTGCTCTCATAATGTACCAAATACACCTGTGGTCTTGCTGTTTGGTTATTTTGTGCGCTTTTATCAGCGGAACAAAACATTATTACGACTTTTCCCGTCATGTTGGCGCTTTCCACGCAAATTCGTTTAACACGCACCCACCTCGACTTTTCGAAGGTTGGAGTAAGGGGTAACTTCCGGACGCTCTACAGGGACAACCGGAAATGATCTCAACATAATCTAAACGAACTTTGACGCGGAATATCGTGTAGATTATAGGTCTCAACTTTCATAACAATCCATTGCTAGGCAGAAACTGGCTCTTATCATGACCCATCCTTTGTTGATATACCTTAGCAGTAATACAGCAAACGAAGCACAAATTAAAGAAACAGGCATCATTCCGGCATTCGCCTGACGAAACTGAGGCGAAAATCTTGAAAAACGTCAGCCACGATGACTGGTAACGGAAGTCGAACCCGCGTACTTACCAACTATTGAATAGACTTCTGCAACGTTAACCACTAGACCACAGAAACTAGATTCCTAATAATATATATACATGAATGAATAAACACACAACCCACTTATTAATAACATTTCTCACGAACAGAGCATGTCTTGTGACAAAAACATTACTCAGCATGAGTCCATCAGTTTAAGATATCGCAGAATTTTAGCAGCTTACAACATCAAGATTTCATTTACAGAACATATTAAGAGAACTCAAATGTGATTGTAATTTTACTCAGAAACAATATAAAAGTCATCCTTTATCGCCCTGAAGAAACAAGTGTTAATAACGTTGTTCATTTTGAGAATCTTGTTTTACATAAAATTCACACAGGTGCTTCTATTACACAAAATTCATACAGATGCTTGTATTACATAAAATTCACACAAATGTTTGTATTATAT
>JAGDQP010005777.1:0-58162 GCA_022664845.1 Lepisma saccharinum | reverse complement strand
AAAATTCACACAGATGCTTGTATTACATAAAATTCACACAGATGCTTAGCGACGAGTAATGGCGTTGATTTGGAACATGTAACACATTGAGGAAAGGGAGAGAGATCCGGGCAGAGCTTCGGGCGGAGATTTCCCTCAGGATTCTACCATGGGTAATTCTAACACCCTCTTCTCTTTCCATCCCTTTCTCATTCCCTTCTAGTTTACTCTTGTCTTCCTTTAAACCTTCCTCTACCAAAAAGAAAAAAAACAGTACCACGAATCCTACACACGACAAGAACTGAGGGTTAATGAGAAATCAATTCCAGTGTTCGACCACACCACATGGCTACGTATTCACACTCACACATAGACACACCACCAGAAAGTACCACTATTGCTACTTGTCGTTTTTGGTAGAAAATTAACGGTCTCGAAATTCAACCCCGACAAATGCATTAATTTCCAATGGCACCTACTCAGTCAGCTAACGGAGGTGAAGGCGGTGGGTTTTGTTAGGCTTTGGTTTTAGTGGATGTACTAAAGTCAAACGCTAGGCAGCAACCTCCCTAGTTTGTAGTCAGAAAACACACAAAATGTACCCAGTCATCGTCTCCCTCAGTTAACTTTGCAACATGAATGTCATACATAATGTTAGAGTTAGACAAGACACATTACTTAAGATTAGTGTAAATCGACGACGGTAGGTGGCACCAGAGTTTTTTTTCTGTATATGTAATGTATATCCTTATATCCTGCATGCTCAAAAATAGGATCGGAGAATCTTTTAAAGACTCTGTGTGGACCAAATTATAATTCTCCTTCTTATTACTTGTAGACACCGCTTCATTGTTACAGGTTTGGCTATTTACTACAACAATCAAACGATTTCAACAATGAAGAAAGTAGGAAACCAAAAATCTAACCCTGGGATAAGTAATCTTCTTATTTAAAAAATTCTGTTCGTGCCAAATTTTGATTCTGTTTCTTGTTTCTTATTAACAACACTTCATTGTTGTATGTTTGGCTATTTACTACACAACAATCAAACGAGTTCAACAATGAAGAAAGTAGGAAACCAAAAATCTAACCCTGGGATAAGTAATCTTCTTATTTAGAAAATTCTGTTCGTGCCAAATTTTGATTCTGTTTCTTGTTTCTTATCAACAACACTTCATTGTTGTATGTTTGGCTATTTACTACACAACAATCAAGCGATTTCAACAATGAACAAAGTAGGAAACCAAAAATCTGTGTAAGGAAATCCTACAATAAAAATAGCATACTTAATAGAGTTATTTGGGAGAAGACGCGTTCTTGGAAAAGAATGGTTTTCTCATTATAAACTAAGAACCTATACTGTTCGTTAAGATCTCTCGCGACAAGACCAGGGCACTACGAAACAAATGAAATATTACGTTCTTTATAAAATATTGTCAAATTACCTTACTGATCGTATATGTTATGCATCAGGACAGAACACAGCCAGGAAACTTTAAGTCCATATGACCTTTGGGACCGAAGAACAGAAAAAAAAACTTTAAAGTCTCTGTGACCTTTCTTCTACCAAAATTTAAGTTCTCTACATCAGAAAAATTTCAAAGGGAAGCATACGAATTTCGTGCAAGGACAAATATTACATTGCAGGTGTAGGAAGCTCTATTGTCTAGAGTGTATCGTAGCAGTAAATGTTCCTACTAGAATAGAGTGCCCTCTGTTAACAGACTATTAAACTAGCTATAAATATCACTTGGAAAGCTTTGAGTAGCAATTGCATTCGTCATTTAGGGAAGAAAACATCGGATCAGTGTGCTAGTTGGCTCTGGTTTGAACCCCGCTAACCTAAACATTTTAATTTGCCTCTTTTTTATGAACATTAAATTTTCATCCTTTCTGCTTCGAAAAAATGCTCTGCTTCACTGGAATAGGTTAGTAAAGTCAGGTTAGATTCTTTTTATAGCTAATGGAAATATTGCTCACAAAATTCACAGACGTTGGTTAGAAGAAAAACAAGTTAGATTTTTTTATCATGCGCGATATAAACACCAAACATTACGTCGGGAAGCTACTGCGACGATCCAGTCGTCTATTATCACCTAACGCTAGAAACTGCCAGTATAAGATATGGGTGTAAAAAAATTACAGTGGCGGCTCGTCAGGTGAAGTTTGTGAAATTCAACTTCACTTATTATTTTGATACGCATTAAATAAATAGGCATTAATAAGTATTAATTAGGCCGGAAAGTCAGTCAACATAATCTAAGGTTGGATAGTGGCATGATCAGTACCCTGTCTAAGCCAGGAAATCCCAGGATAAATGTTAATGAACAAGGATATTAAGAACGTGTTGATGGATGAGTGTTTTTGTAGTACTTCACCCATTATTTGTGTCACGAGCCGCCACTGAAAAAAAATGGATTGCATCATTAATGCATAGTACAATTCACTTCAGCTGAAGTACAGAAGTATGAGACAGATTTCATGCAAGAAGAAATATCACCTTTTCTCCTTTTCTTGGATATTTATAGCATTTAAAATAATGATCTCTAACACCCATTATGATCCATTGAAGTCAAGAATGTATGACGAATGTGACAACGCTGAAATTCTCTCATAACTTAGTCCTTCAGTGAGGAACGCTATAAAGTCAATAATGGTGTGATTAATATTTACGTGTTTTCGTCTCACCTCTGTCTAGAATCTGATGATGACTGTTTGTTCTTGGATGAACCATGCAGGATCCGTGTTCTATCAGACAAGAAAGTGGTCATCGGTTTGCAGACCGAGGAGAGACGAATGGAAAAACAAAATAATCACGCCTTTATTAACTTTGTGACTTCTCTCTCTCTCTCTCTCTCTCACTGAACGACTCCGATTTCTGGGCTAAACCGAGCGTGCACAAAATATGGGATAGTGTGCACAAATTAGCACAAAATATGCACAAAATCTTGGTGTGGTTTTGGTCTTAAAAACTTTATGTGGTTGGGCCAACTTCACGTACCTTCATTTATCGGCGTATCAGCACAGCAGTCCCATAAATGCCAGAACCTATGGCGTATTTCGAAACGTAGAAATGTTCCAAACTTACCGATGCAACAGTACAGAAGTCCTATGAAGTCCATAACTTATAGAAAACTATTTAAAAAACACTGACGTAACAGACCTATAGGTCCTGAGCCTGCCCCATCTGTCCGTATTTGGTGGAACTACGTCCACCTGAGTAACTGCTGTGTGGTCAGCACTACGCATATCAGGGCACTGCCACGTGCCCTGATACGAACAGGCGTATCAGGGGCTTACCAGACCGATATGGAAAGCTATTGGTAAGGTCATTTATTTATTTTTTTGTGACTTTTATTCCTACAGAAAAGAAAGTGTTTTGGAAACGATACATCATCTCTTCTTTTTCCATTCTTCGTCATGCACAATTTCTTTACTTGAAGATCCGTTAGTTCGCTCTCTAGTAATTCCTTTGTTAATTCTCCAAATATGCTGTGTTTAGATTATTTGATTGTTTTAGTATCTAATGATGCTTGATTATTAAAATATTTTTGTGTGGTTAATGGCATTCAAATATAGCAACAATGAGATCATTCCATTATCAAGATGAATTATAATTAGACAGTTCGAGTCATTAAGATCCTTCTAAGCAAATGTTCAAGCATAAGTATTGAACACAAGAAGGATATTTTGAGTGCCTTGTCTTTAACATCTGAAACTAGAAACTGGTCAATCACAAAGGAATAATCTGTGAAGAAAAATCATGAAAAAGGATTCAATCAACGAAAAAATAAAGGTTAAAACAGGGTTTGAAACAAGAGAGCATCAAAAAACTGCTTCTGGGATCATTTTTCACTCTACGGTGTCTATAGAATAGGATAGGACTTGTATACATGAATCTCTCCCTCTCTCTCTTTATGCGTGTATCTCACATACGAACTGACCATTCTGAACGAAGACAGACAGCTTCACTTTGCAAACGACAGATCATCCCCCTTTTTTTCCTATGCGGGAGAGCAAGGCTTATTGGAAAAGACGCCACATATACTCACACATTATCCGATAGCGATTGCTAATGAGAATTTAATGAAACTGTGTGGCTTATAGGACTTTTCTAGCGGTAAGTGAGTTTCCGTTTTCAAAAAAAAAAAACGAAAAAAATAAAACAAAATTTCTGGTCATTTGAAAAAGAGGGTGAAAAAAACTGCTCATTCTTTAGACTTTTCCGTCATTGTTTTTCGCTAGTTTGTGGTTGACTGTTCTGTGCATATATGTATGTGTGGTTTCTCTCTTGGTGGCAAAACAAAAAGATATGTATTGACTGAACAAGATTGTCTAATCACTTCTAAAAGACCACAGAAAACAATTTTTCACGTTTGGATAATTTTCCACGATGGACCACGATGTTGCATACTTTCACGAAAATAACATTCCTGAGAGAATTTTCTTTGCAACCTTCCTTTTGATTTCATGGAGTTTTTTCGCTCAAGTACGGCCCTCGAAATTCTAATCTTCTTTATATGACTTCAAGACAATTGACAATCGAGAAGTAATTTGACAATAATTCCATGCATTCTGTGAAATCTTGAGGTTTTTCTTTCAGTGCCCGGCAGAATGTGTAAAGCTCTGTTTTCAGTCTTTCAATTTTGAAAGTTGTAATCTAAGGCTCAAAAAGGACAATTACCTCAAACCTTGATTACACAGGGTACGAAAAATGTAATTAAGATTTAAAACAGGTCCTTGATGATATAATAGTGTTCAAGAGATCATTGTACACGAGCCGTGGCTTGCTAATTAAGAGTTTAAAAGATAATTCTTCCTTAATGAAAGAAAGACTGGCCCTTATTGTCGAAGAATGGCTTCGATTAAAGTTAAAACTTTCGCATTATCTGAATATCTTTAACAATAACTTATTCGCCTTTTCCTATAATTGAAGATTTGAATTGAAAAACATCCCAAGTCCACCGGAGTTTATTTTTCAGGAGGAACGAAAAACAGTCCAAGGTCTTCGTATGTTATCCATTCAGCAAAAATTATTTTTTATTAAAAATGGATTTCTGTGGTGGGATTAGGATGTAATATTTATGCAAGTGGTGGATAACCCTTGGAACATAGAAACCGACGAACAGAATAAAATGCAAATATGAAAAAGGTGGACTTGGAATGTTTTGCAATTCAGGTCTTCAATTGAGAAGTTCGCTGGAAGAACGGCTTAACTCGCAAAACGGAGTTCTCGGAAAAACGGATTCGAAAATTTGATATGTGATTTTACCAGATTTCCTGTGCCTGTACATGTTTTAATATAATATGGAATTATGTTGCTAATATCCATAGGAACGCATTACATGAATCACAGGGAAACTATATTAATCCCTGATGTTAATATAATATAATTAATCACAGAAGTTAAGCCGTTCCTCCATAGAGGGAATTTCTGGACTGCGTATTCGCACCAAACTTGGAACGAATGTTCTTAGGCATACCAGAAAAATGGCTTTTACGGTTTCCTGATCCTCAAGCATCTCCAGTTGTCAGTATTGCCACCTTACGATAAAACATAAGAACAATAACTTCTATACTCTTTAATGGATCTGCACAAAAGTTTGCAAGATTATTTTTCTACATAATACAAACACAATGGTAAGGAACAGTACCCTCCATGTACTCCAGTTATCAGTGTTGCCAAAGTTGATTGAAAATTGAGTTTTTCAAAGCTTCTGCGAGAACTTCTATACCGGTCCACATATCCCCACCAAACTGATATGAATACTCTTCGAAACCCTAAAAAAAAGTGTACGATGATCTCCATCTACTAAAACATATAAGTTGGCAGCGTTGCCAGCCAATAAAACTGAAGTTCTGAAAAGGCTTCCATACCGTTCAAAGTAACTGCACATCTGTTGATTACTAGAAATTTTACGGAGCAATAGTTTATGCGTCAGTGTTTGTTTCGTTCATCCTCTTGCAGTCTACTGTAATTTGTTTACACCCATCTTCTATACATGAATATATATACAGGGTGTTTGTGTGTTTTTTTGTTTGAACGCTATACAATTCTACACTCTTTGACGGATTCGAACGAAATTTGGCACATATATTCCTTAGGACCAAGAAGAATTAACTACCACATTTAAAGGTTGACCCCCCCCCCCGCCATTGGAAAAATCTCTGTCAGGAAGACAGGTCACAAGGATTGATTCCAGGACCTTACGAATCAAAAGACAACGCTTTCTCCTACTAAGCTACTAACGTTCAATTATGTTTTCCATGAGTGCGTCAGAATCTATGTACGCAGAGATGAACAAAGATCGACCTAGAAACTGATAGTACCCAATTCAAAAGAAAAATCAACCGAGCCGCGGTAGCTCAGTGGTAGAGAGTTGGCGTAGCATCCGGGAGGTCGCGGGATCAATCTAAGCGCCGATCATCCTGTCTGAAGTTTTTCCAGGGGTTTTTCCTGTCACACCAGGCAAATGTCAGGGTGGATGGATCCTTCAACTTAGATCCTGGTCGACACCTTCCCGCTTCCTTTCCTCTCCCCCTTTTTTTACCTTCTTCTTTGTTTGCTATATTCTACTCAGTTTACTTTTCCCCTCATTTTCTAAAAAAAGGAATCACTGCTTCTTGTTTTGCTTTCATCTTGAAGTTAATTTGGTGAACAGTGATACGTGGCTTTCGAATTTCTCTTCTTTTTTTTTAGAACATGATATTCGTTTCTAGGTTACAGCCGAAAGTTAGACTTCCAACTTATCATCTTGTTTCTTTATCTTCTCCTCTCTTTTTTTTGCATAATTATCCACTGTTTCCTCCTTTAAAGGCCACTTATCGTCTTTGCCCTTCTTCACAGATATTCTTCTATTCTCCCTATTAGAGAACCCAAAGCAGGAGAATAAAATATCCAGAAAAAAAAATCCCTTAGGATGTTTTTTTCAATCCCGAAACACAGAAAACTTTAAGCGGTAAAATGTTGAGGGGGATTAAAAAAGGTTTTCTATTTCTTTTGTTTATCTTTTTTTTTCTTACTTAAGAGAAGAAAAGAGAAAAGAAAATTGGTTGTATGGAGGAAAAAAAATGAAGAAGTCGTAAAAAAAAAGGAAGGGAAAAAATGCAAAGTGGAACACAAATTTGCCTGAAGGATTGAGCTCGTTGTTTCTGTTCATCTAACATGTTTGCTTAATCCTTCTCACATCCTTCTTGCTGGTTTCTTCATCTTCCTAATGTTTTCCCTATATCCATGCAGATTACTATTCACATTTTAAGAAGCATTAGTTTCGTCCCCCCGTTTTTTTTCCCAGCTGAGAATCTGTCTGTGTGTGTGTGTTTTTTTTTTAAACCACTCGTCTGTTTTTATGTCAGCTTATCTTCCTTTCTTTCTATATCTCTTTCTCACTCACTCTCTCTTCCACTTTAACCTATATCATGTTACAGATTTGAACTACAAAACAATTAAATAGCCAGTAATTGTCGATGAAGGAATAAGAGAACGAATTACAGTCAAAATAATGGTTGTTGCCATTGATCATTCTTTTCGACATCAGTGAATACGTTACAAATGCCCCCACCTTTGTGTAAAAAAAAGTTTATGGGGAAAAGTAATATTTTTTTTTAATGGTTGCCAACTTTTGTGTAATTTTCATTTTTTTAAACGATATACAACATTGAAAGGATATCACCAAGCTGAAATTGGCATCTTTGTACATTGCAATTACACCCGAGCCAGACCAAACTAACAGTACACTAGGGGAAAAGTCATAGTGTTCAATGAAAACTGTGTTGCAGTCAATAATTTCGAAACACACAATATGAACAAATAATGTGATCTGTACTTATATATACGCTGTAAAGAAATTAATCAATTTTACGTTACATCTTTGCTGAATTTTTTTACTTGTTTTGTGTTCAAAATATGAACATAATGTGTACAAATATACAAGATTTATCACACGAGAGGGGACAAAAAAGAAACCAGAATTTTGTAATAAAAAAAAATGTGTATTTATTTTTGGGTGTTACAACTTGAATCGCCAATTTGGTGCAAACCACTGGTCTAAATAAAAACCACTGGTTTTCCATTTTCGAAGAAGTCATGAAACTTTTGCCAAGTGATACCTTTTAATGGCTCTCTTGTTTTTTTCTTCACCTCTTCCACAAGACGTTTTCTTTTGAGGATTTTTTTTTCATTCAGTGGAATATAACGAATCACTCGGAGCAAGATCGAGTGAATATGGCGGGTGGAGAATCTGGGTCATGTTGTTTTCGGTTAAAAAACTGTTTCACAATGAAAGTTTTGTGTCCTGGTGAGGCACGAATTTTGCTTCAACTCTTTTCATTTCCAATTCCTTGCCCGACGTCCGTTGGCAGGAGCTCCAGAGTGCACCAACAAAACAACAAGTTCGTCAGTGGTTCTGCCACGGTCTTCCATAATCAGTCCATGAATTCTGGCAATGTTTTCGTCCATTCGGGAGGTCGAGGGTCTCCCTTGGTCTTCAAGGGACCTCAACACGGGAAAAACACTCGTAAAGTGTTACAGCTGTTTTTCCAAACAGAAAACAGAATTTCATAGCCTCGTGCTTTGTTTCCACTTTACAGTCGTAACAAAAATGGCGGAACAAGCGAGAAGTGATTAAAAAAAACGGTGAAACCACGACTTCACTCGACAACTGGTCGGTAGACTGATGCAGAAGGGTCCCAGCAAGAGGTATCTAGCGGCGGAAGCATGTACTGCAACGGACCCACCCACCATAAAATGATTCCGATTTTTGCCCCCCCCCCTCGTATAGCTTTGTGAAAGTTAATTTGATAGACTTCTCGCTCTTCTACTTATACAAGAACACTTTTCAAACACTATTTGTACATATTTTTTTCACAATATGTCCCGATAAGATGGCTCATTCATTTCCATATAGAACTTCTCAATCTAGGGTTAACGTTGGTATTTTCGTGATATTGATAATTTCGTGACATTTGTAATTTCGTGATATTGATAATTTCGTGACATCGGTAATTTCGTGGTACATTACATTTTGCATAGTCAATGCATTACCAATAGCTGTCGAGCTACAACTATCACGCAGAATGCAGGCAATACTTGCGGAGTCATCTTGCGGCGAAAAATTTAATACGATAACCCTTTATAAAGCCGTGGCGTTACTAATTCTAACACATCAAGAAATAAACAAATGTCACGAAATTACCGACGTTTACTCTAATATATATAGCGAGAACAGGGACGAATTTGCTATGTAGTTCTTAAATCAGTTCATTGAAGCAATAAGCTTTCGCAAGGAGAACCAGAGTTCTATACCTGCTCTGGCCAAGTTTGTTTTACGTCTTTTCTATGCTTCAACACTAATTTGTGTTAATAATTGAACTCAAACGTTCAAATAATTGTCGAAAATGAAAAAAAAAATACACAAGATATGATCGAAAGTTTACTAATTTGTAACGGTCTACGTTCGCCAGGAGCCTTCGTGGTATAGACCTGGCTTCAGGCAGAACACCTATAATCAACGTTAGTTTAATTTTGATTTCTTGTTGCAAAAAAAAACAAAAAACCCCTTTTTGTTAATTTATTCACGAGACTATACAGTTCATTAAAACATATACCAAAATCTGAGTTTGTTATTCTATTCCTGGCAGTAACGACAAGAACTCCAAACAATCACGTGGAAGCTAAGGATGTCGAACAGAAAATTAGCTAGTCTGCATTCTGCATACTCTATTACTAAAACTTCGTCATTACACAACTTCACGTCTAATTCATGGCTTTAATTCACAAAATGTCAACTCTTTTCATCAGTTAACAGAAAAATATTTTGAAGATAAAAAAAAAAAAAAAGTGGAGGCACTAAATTTTATTTTGTCTCACTGATTGACAGTAACACAGCCTAGCGTTTTAATAAATGCAGGTGGAGGAAATCTGATTTCAGATTTTAAATTAATGCCCTTTTTTTTTTACCCTTAAGTGGGAAATTCTTCAATCTTTTCTCGTTCTACAGCTCAGCCAAGCGGCAGATCTTCCTCACACAGTTTTGCAGAAGTTTTTCCTCAGTTACACCAAATCAATGTTGAGATGTTACCTTAAAACTAGGACCAATTGACTTTCTTTCCACATCATCTCCCCCTACTCTATTCCATCCTGAGAAAAAGATGGTTACAACCATAAATACAACTGAAATTCCAGAATATAGCTCAGAAATCATTTCTCATGGGATGTTTTAGAACAACAAAGGACAAAGGATTTCAGAAGAAATCCGACCTGCTGTGACCGTATGGAAGTGATTGAAAACCCTAGTCGGTATCGACGGTCGTTGTCACGAACCCCAAATCATCCAAATGTACAAAAGAATAACTTTACCAACTGAACTACAACAAACAGCTTAGTTTATTTTACTATACACATTTATGTGAAATTGCAGGATGAAAGCATATTTGAAAATCAGTAACTTTGATTTACCATCCTCTTTTCAATCTGGTGAAGATCGTTACATATTACGTTTAATGTCACACGTAACGTATTCGACATGTCACACTGTCGCTGTTTCCTTCTTCTTTATTGTTGACATCTGTATCAGAGCGCATTCACGGGACTAAGCGCTGAGAAAGCATTTTAATCGTATTGGTTGCTACCTATAGGAAAACCAATAAGATTCAAGTGATCTCTCAGCGCTTATTGCTACCTTAGTCTGTTGAATACGCCCACTGTGCGCTAAAACATTTGTTCAAAGTATTTCTCATTATACGAACACCCTCTTAGCAACTAATTACTGTGTTTTTATTACATTTCAGACTCGTGTCCGCATTGTCCCGGGTTCAATTCCCGGATTGAGACCCACTTTTCGGCGTCCACCCAGCGTCTTGAGGCAAACTGGGGAGTTACGTGAACAAAGACGTGACGGCCACTCGGTCTAGAAAGCCCCTAATACGCCTGTTTGTGGCCAGGTGGCGCGCAGTGCTGACCACATTGCCATCACTCAGGTGGACGCAGTTCCACCAATCGCGGACAGATGGCGTTGAGGCAGGCTCAGTACCTATCGGTCTGTAACGCTTGTGGTGTGGTAGCTAGACAACAAATCAATTACACAAAATCTTTCCTATCATCTGTCGTTCAAATTATAAACTACGCTAATTTAAACAACTATAATACTTATAGAAATACCCAAAAACTTCGTTTATCTGGAACTGCGGTTTATCCGGCACCGTTTTCGAAAAAAATAAAATTAAGTAATTTCTTGTCAGTTTCAAATTACCTATGCATCGTGTTACATGTTAGCGTGTCTAATTAATTCTCTACAGTGTAAATGTGCACAGTTGAACTGTATTTGGCCTCAATAAAGATATTTTTTTTCTTTTGTAAAATAAACCATTTTGCTACTGTATTTCTGTATTTGAAGATCCATATAACATGAAAAAAAAATCGTTAATCTAGTTTATTCGGAATTTCGTTTGTCCGAAATGGGTTTGGTCCTATCAAGTCCAGATAACGAGGTTTTAGTGTTCATGAACGGAGTTCATATGAAAGTGAGTGTAATTGTAATAAAAGTTTTGTATTAGAAAAAGAGGTATACAGGTGTGTATCAAAAAGTTCCCGGACTAGCTTTGTTGACAAAATACAATAGTTACCTAAGTTTGAGCACCAGCGCCTTCAAAATAGTCACCTTTAGCAGAAATGCACCGAACCCAGTATTTCTGTCACTGCTCGAATGCGTCCTCAAAGTCATGTTGTGTCAGCGAGTCCATAATCGTTTACAATTCGCGCTGCATCTCGCAACGGTGTGAAAACGGCGATCTCTTAGTTGCAGTTCTATCTTAGGGAAAAGGAAGAAGCAGCCCACAGAAGCTAACTCTTGGGAGTAGGTTGGGTGCGGAAACGATAACATATGGTTGCCGAGAAGCTTATGAATGAGGAGTGCTCGGTGACAGGGTGAATTGTCGTCGTAGAGAATTCAATTCTTCACTCGCCACTGATCTGATCACTTTCGCGAATGTTCTCCCTCGAACGTCGCAGTAAAAACGCTCCGTTGACAGTCTGGCCTTGGGGGATAAATTCGCGATGAATAGTGCTGCGGATGTCGAAAAACATGATGATCATAATCTTCATTGAGCTACGGCTCATTCTCCCCTTCTTCAGTCGTTGAGGTGATTGGATCTTCCATTACGACGACTGCCGCTTTATCTCAGGTCGTATCCGTAGACCCAAGTCTCGTTATCTGTGATGATCGTGAACGTGAAGCATGCTAATCCGTGGCATACCCACGGAGATGGGTACACTGCAACGCGATGCTCCTTCTGCTCAGGGCTCAACAGTCGGGAGACTAACTTGGCAGTGACATGCGCACGTTGAATTCTGAAGTTAAGGTTGTGTTTACTGACCCGTACGAAATACCAACATGTGAGCAGTGTCGTTGATCGTCCTTCGACCATTCGCATGCAGTAGTTCCTGAATTTGTTGCACATTTTCGTGGGTGATGCTCGTGGATGTTCTTCCAGATCGCTCGTCGTCTCCAAGGGACGTTCTTTCGCTTTTGATGCTTCTGTGTCGCTCGTAATATTGCGTACAATTCATTGCTCCATCACCGTAAACTTGGCGAGGCATGTTCAATGTCTCTCTGGCCGATTTGTCCAGCATAACGCAGAATTTCACGTTGGCCTTTCTATCCGTGATGTAATTGCAGACAGTAATACACACGTGATCACACAAACAGCACTAACACCTCCTGATGATAACACGGTGATGTCACTTGGCACCAGTGTTGTCAGGTTCCCGTCGCAATATTTCCCCCAAACTACTGAAAAATTTCGCGTTTTTCCTAAAAATTTCCCAAATTCTAAATTTTCTTTAATTAATATTTTTTTAAAGAAGATGTGCCAAAAAGTTGCAACAAAATTTCCAGATTTTTAATTTTTTTCCTTTCACCCTTTATTGGCTCAGATTTTCCCGTTTTGCGGGAAATTTCCCTCCACCCGACAACACTGCTTGGCACACTGCCTTATCAAGATTGCAGATCACTTTTGCTGCGAGAGGAACCTAGTGCTGTCATCTGTTGGCGCGCCACAGAGCTAGTCTGCCAATTTTCTGATACAGCCTTGTACATGTAAGTCTTAAAGAATACTGGAGGAATATAAGAAATCTAAATTCAAAACCAACATTGTGTTTAACCAAGCACCTAATAGAAACACCCCATAGCATCATGGATATAAAAATAATACGTACAATTAAATATGAAAGCAACAACAGTGTGAATTCGACTGCAGCCGACAGTAAGAGATCCTTCAACGCGGTTTACACCCTCTCCATTCACCCGATCTTGTACCTTCTTTTTTTGTCTCATCATACGTTCTATCTTCCTTGATTTGGATTCGTCCTTTTCCTCTTCCTCAAAAACACCTTCAATTGTATCTCTCAGAATACAATTTCTGCGCAATTAATGTCCTGTTCGAAAATCGTTCTGTCTTGTAGTTTCGCGGTGTTGTTAAAAATGATTGAGGAATGGAACTTGGACAGATTTTCGGTGCTTGCTCTATTAAACAACATTAATTCCTTGGCAATGAAGCTCTTAAGTTGCAAATACCGTCTATACGTCACTCTGTAAATCATACATCTTGCTGAAATTGATGAACTGGGAACAACTTCGATTAGGATTTGCTAAAACCGACACGACTTACGTCATTATTTGTTGAGATATGACATCATTGCAATGATGCCTCGCTCACTTTGGACGATGTTAGCTCCGAAACTAGGCTTCATTTTACATTTCTTTGAAAGAGCTTTTTTTCTTGGTTTGATGAGAATTTTTCTTTCCTAGAATATTGTTCACTAATTTTTGTCCACCCTGTATAGCGTATCTGCACTTCATAACTTCAGTCTTAGACCCCCCATTCCCTGGTTTGAAATATTCTGGATGACCCACTACTTCTGTCTATGGATAACTGAATTTTCCTTACTAAAGTATATACAATGAAAGAATAGATCCGGGTGAAGACGCGAGAGGAAAGAAACTAGGCTTGGTTTGCGGGGAGGGCGGAAGGGCAGTTACGATGTTAACAACTTTCCTGCTCACTTTGTATCACAGCGGAAGCGGAGAGGAAAAAGAAGTTCTCTTTAACGTTGTTCAGGAGCGAAGACAGCTTTCTCGTGCGACTTAACTATAACCCGGCTCAGTGAGGAAATACATGTGGCAACAGTGTGTATGACGTTTGTCTTACCGGTAGTATCCAAGGCAACGGCTCTCCCTTCTTGTTGGAAGGTGGGCAAAAGGGAAGATAGAGCTCCATATTCTCCTTATTACGACTATAGTTCAGTTGTAAAAGGCAAAAGGGGTTTGTAAGACTCTTACTGGATCATGCCACTCGCTCCCGTAGCACTTCGAGTCTCTTTGCTCTTTTTTTTTAGTTATTTAAATTGAATTGAATTTATTGGTGGTTTTTTGGCATGTTTCGCTCAGGCCAAGAAGAAGAAGGTATCGGCCACGACCTTACTTAAGGTACCATATCGGCATCGCCTTGTGAAACTAAGGGAAACCCCGGGAAAACTCAGTCAGGATGATCCGCTGCGGGGTTTGAACCAGCGTACCTATCAATTACTAATCCAAAATCCATGATGTTACAACCCGGTCCACGAGTGTTGGGTTTTTAGCTATTTCAATTTGTTTCTCGCTACATGAGAAAACGATAACACTCGACACTTATTTACCAAGGGGTCTCGAGTATTATGAACCTGGTGAGAAGAGAAATCAAGCGGAATACACTAAAATAAAGATCCTTTGGATGTTAATATAGTTTGTATCTGACTACAAACAATGGAAAACTGCCATCTACTATCTGATTGTCGAAACGGATTATGATCTACACATCAGAGTTCGATACCTGAGAGCAGCACACAGGTCTTCGTTTCCTTTTATCAGTCTTAGTAGATCAAGAATCAATAAAAAAAGGTTGAAATAAACGTCTAAATTTCTTTTCTCAGATAACTAAATTTGTTTTCCAGTGTGCTAATTTTTATTTAGCTTGTGAGGGAATCGAACTAGGGACTTTTAATGGGACGTAACAAATATAAATTTTTACTTGAGATGTCTCGAACTGTTTCTTTGTGGTGCATATTTTAAAAATTCACTCAGTATCTTATTTTCCGTTGTGGATAGGTGAGAAAATTTGACATTAATTACGCAGGAACAGATTGTGAGAGTCTGTGATGAAACCCTTAGTTATTTCAAATGTTTTGGTTCTGTATTTTAGGTAATTGAACAAAGATATATCTTGCTAGTACATTTCCGTGGCCTCAAAATGTTCTTCCATATCCTGCATCCACTCTGTACAAGGTTTTTGAAGTCATCGATGGAGGCCCCAGCATGGGGGCATGTTTCCAATTGAAGGTAAACCGTTGGATCAACTCCTCCAAGTGTCGCACACCCGGATAATTAGGTGTCTTGACGAGATGTTGTGTGTCGCCCCTAAGCCGTCAACCTTCCCTCTTCCATTCTGGCAGGAGGTCGGTGGTAGGAGGACTGACTCTCTGGAAGGAAGAGTTTAACAGAGGGTGTAGGAAGGAGGGAAAGGATTTTTGGGGGTTGGGGGGAGGACTGATGCTGGAGATGGAGAAGTTGTCTCGAAGGCGGTAGTAGTAGTGATGCTGGGTGGGATGAGAGATTTCGGAAGACAGGGCAGCAGCACCAAGCTAGCAAGCAAGAGAGTTGCGCGCGTACGGTTGCGACAATAAATCAAGACCGGGATTTAATTAAATCTTCCATTGAAGTTGCCATTTCAAGCGCAGGAGGTAAGGGGGGCGAGAAAGAGAAAGTAGAAAGGGGTATGAGGGTTTCAGAAGGCTCAGAGAGAGAGCGAGTGTGTGAGTTGGAGGAAGGGGGCAAGCAAGACTCGAGAGAGAGTCTTTTTCTCTCTTTCTCCATCCCTCCTTCTGATATTTCACATTGCAGAAGCATGGTGCATACGATATTTAATTAAACCTCAGGGGCAACTTGATAGATTGAGTTCCGATAGTAGCAGCCTTTCCGTGGGCCACGCGGTGGTCTTGCCGTGGGAGGCATCAAGGATTAGAAAACCGGGGTTGGGAGGTGGAGTGCGGGATGTGCTGAAGAAGGAGAGGTATGAGGAGAGAATGTACCAGAGTAGTAAAAAGAGAGAGTGAGAGACAGAGGGCGAAACAGGACTGGTGTGAGATGGAGTAAAAAAAAGAGAAGGGGGACGGACGAGGTTCAGTTCACAGAAGGAGGAAACTGATGGCTCGCTCCAGAGGCAGAGGCTTGGGCAGAACCAACACCACTTCCCTTGTCGAGCTTTTCGCTTTTTTTCTTCTTCTTCTCCCTCTCTCTCTATGTTTCTCTTCGCTGTCCTTGGTTCACTCTTTCTTCTCTTCCTCCCTCCCTATTGTATCGTCTTCTTCTTCTTCTTTAAGCCGTTTTGCTAGATTCTACTTAAAGAGGTGATTTGTTTCAATGCTTGGGAACAATCATTTTTATTCTTGGTTCACTTTTCCTCGTCTTTCTTTACCACAACAACGTAGAAAGAAAACAAGTCACAAGAAAGAAATAGTCCCAGGAGGACATAATTATGTTCTTCTATCTTTGGTTTTTTCTAGCTTTTCTTTCATTTCTGGTGATAGATGAAAAGTGTTTAATAGAAATGGAACATATCTTTTAGGTCTATCGAACATCTATGAAAACGATTTTGTTTATTGTACAATCTACAATAACAGCGACTTAAAGAATAATGTCTGGATACAATCATACGAGTCGTAAGACATGTAGCTAGCAGTTGGTTCCGTGGCGTAAAATGAATATATTGCTTGAAACGATACAAATACCAAAAAAATCTGAATTTCGGGGGAATATGTTCCTGGTAAGATTTCAGATATTTTGTATACAGATCAATTGAGTTGCCTTTGAATAGTACTACATATGAAGAGCAAAAAACAAACAAAAGGATGCAAGTTCATTTTTAGATTTAAAAAAGATGTTCTTCTTAAGGCCTTAATGAAGCTGTAGTGAATCATAAAAAGTAATTTTATGAAGGAAGTGCATATTACGATGAGATAAGTACTTCTATTAGAAAATTACTATGTATTATTGGATTCAGCTATTGGTAAAACTTTGGTAAACTTCATTTTATATGGGCCAGTCTGGATTCAGCTATTCATTCTGGTCTTAAAACGAACATTTTTTTTTTTTATCTAAAAATGGATTAGTGTGCTTTTGTTTGTTTACTCCTCATATGTATGGGCGGATTTATAGGAGGGCATGGGGGGAATTATCCACGGAATTACTCATTTCAGAATGACTATGAGAACCCTTGGAAGAGTTTCCACCCTTAAAGTAATTACCCCCAGGGTCTATCTCCTAAATCCTGAAATGACTGGGAGGCAATGCCCCCATATCCCCCAATAAATCCGCCCATGCTCATATGTCATCGAATCTATGAACGAGGCGACTTTCTAACGTAAGGCCAATCTAGTAGACCTATTTTTCAATTTTCAAAAACCAATTAGCTTCTAGATCTAATAATATGCCAATAATTCCTTTTACTAAGCGTGAAGAAGGCTGAAGCGCCTTTGGATTTGGGTAAAAATTATATCTGGTCAAGTGGTTTCTGATTTAGTGTTAATTTATGAATGATTGCTGTACACCTGGAGAAAAGAGAATGTATCGATAGTATGACCAACATCATTCGTTGTATCTTATAAGCATGCAACACAATATTATGAAAGCAACTGTTGCAATAAAACAAATAATAATACAGTTTCAATATAATCAATACCACCAAATGTATTTGATAAACGTTGAAGCAAAGTACTGGAAAGAAGTAACTACAAAATAGCTTAAAATAGTCACTTAAAAAACAAACAATTTAAATGTCTATTTATAACTATTAAGCACCATCTAACGTCCTTCTAGTAGTTAGAGCTTGCATAATTTAAAAACGAATTATTAAAAGAGCAAAATCAAGTTAGATATTAACTATAAGATCACTTGGAAAAGTATTTTTGAAGTAGGTCATTAAAAGGAAATCCCTTAATGGTTGCACTTTATAAACTCCACCGGACCGTTCTAAATAGTGAATGTTAGGTTAGGTTGAATAGGATTAGTTTAACTTAGTTCAAGGTTAATGTAAAGCAACGATCTCTAACAAAAAATGGCAGCACTATCTCTATACATGTCTAATGTATTTTTATCGTTGCATGAAATTTCACTGCTGCTTCTACAAATTTAAGCCTAAAGAGTTCAAACTTTCAGGGAAGAAAGTTCATAACCAATTCAAGAGTTCGATCAATGCCGATTTTTTATTTTCTTTCTTGTTCATTGTTGAAAGAGCTTCATTGTAATAGGTTTTGATACTCACAAGAACAATCAAACGATTTAAACAATGAAGAAAAACGAAAATAAAAAATCGGCATTGATCGAACTCTTGAATTGGTTATGAACTTTCTTCCTTAAAAGTTAGAACTCTCTAGGTTTGAATGTGTAGGACCAGCACTGAAATTTCGTGCAACGATAAAAATACATTAGACAAATACGGAGGTAGTGCTGCCATCTTTTGTTAGAGATCGTTGCTTTACATTAACCTTAAGTCAGTTTTAATTGGACTTAACACCTCTAGTTCTTCGAGATCAGATCCAAAATAATGTATTGAACATGGTGATTACTTATTTCTCGTCCGGGGGTGGGGAGTATATAAATAGCATCCTAATATAAATATAATGTATATTGGATATAATACGGTTAAAAAAATTAATAACATACACTATCAGGGCATGAACCAAAGATACCTAACGACCATGGAAACAACTCAAGTGACTCGGAGAGCGGGTGAAGCATGATGAAAATAAACACCTATCCAGCACTACTCGTCTCTCGTCTACTCATTCTGATATTTCTTCATTATGTAGCACTTTGCATCCAACAAAATTCTGCTGGCTTCTTCAAGGTCCAGATATCAAACTTGACAGTCCACTTCGTTGTAGACTACAGAGTTTTCTTAATGCAATTTCGTAATACAAAATGCCTATCAAAAATTTTTTGCTACCTCGTCACTCAAAAGTCCAGAGAGATATTTTCCTTATTTCTTCTGAGTGCTATCAATCTGTTTCTCAGTGTTAACAACCTATCATGTCCTCCTACGTGGAGAAGATAACATGTCCTAACCGTGCACGGTAGCGTGCTTCATCAGGAAGGGAGGTCAGAATCATCTAAAATTAAAGATGATTGAAATTCTCCCTGGTTTTCCTTAGTCACACCGGGTGAAGAGTTTAAATCCTACACTTATAAGAACGTATCCAGGAGTAGGATCTAAGGGGTTGAACCCCAACCCAACCGGCACTTTGATTTCTATTTAAAATTATTATAATTTCAGGTGTAATTATATATTATCTGTAAACATGCTTGCTAGGCCGATACCATCCTCCCTTCTATCTCCAAAGGAGCCTTATGAAGCCTTAAGGCTGAATCCAAGTAAGTTTTCCGCCTTTTTCCATTTTCGTCGATAATTCAAATTTGAGTGGAGTTAGAAAGAAAAAAACTTTCATAAACTTAAGTTTGTTTTGTACGTCAATAATGAATACTAATAGCTTTAAAGGGAAACTTGAAAACTATGTCAATATACTTTTGGGACAGTCCCAGAGGCGTTTTGATATAGTTTTGAAGTTCCTGTTAACATCTCTTCAAGGCTAATTATATTCTTTGTTGACGTTCGAAACAAAGCTGATGAAACGTCTCTTTTTAACTCCACTCAAGTTTTCAAATGGGCTCATGTTTTTCTTTGCTCCTTACATTAGTTTCCCTTTCTCGTATGCAACCTGGTGTAACATTGCGGTATTGCTTGGTGGAATAGTACATCAGGATATCAATAGGTTCTATCTGGAAACAGGTAGAAATTAGCAACCTTTCGGATTTCTATAGCGTGTGGAGGGAAACTTGTCCCTTCTACCAATCAGTACATTTATGCTTTCAGTTGCACAATCGTATAGGGGCAATCTGATCGTTATGAAGAGGGATGTAGGCGACTTGCTGCTCCTCATGGTCTAGTGGTTAACGTCGAATTCTTTGAAATTAATTTGATGCGTTTCTACATTAAGTAGATATTTTTATATCTATATTTTCTAAGTGTTTGTATTTTCCATACACTTATTCCATTTTTTGTAAATATGTTATTCTGTATATTTTTATATCCTTACATGTTATTTACAGTAATTTCTACATTTTTATCTACACATGGTGTTTATGAACTACACCGACAAACTTCGGGAGGTGATTCCTCACATCAAAATAAGACAAAATTTACTCAGATATATTTTCGAATGTGTATAGTTTCGGAGCTACAGGCTGCCGAAAGTGTGGGAAAATGAACTTTAGAACCTCATATTGCTAACACCAGGAACAGAAGAGCCTATGCGGCATGATACCCTCAGAGACTTTCAATCTCCAGTATCCAAAAATTCATATTTCAAATTTCCGCAATGTGACCGCAAAGGAATCCCCAAGGTAAGTAGGGGATTCCCCAAAAAAATTCTCTGAAGTAAATATTGGTCGAAATGGGCATAAATGGGACGAGTTTCCATCAGGAGACAATATTTCGTTTGGGCTAAGTAAATTTCTCAAGCAAATTCCATATGACGCACAATTTGTTTTTATTTGCGTGGTTGCATAACAACAAGGAGGGGTGAGAATTGCATACTTTCATTGAATATTTTTTATCTGTTATCAAAGAGATCGAATATCATTGCCCGGATGGATGCTGGTGATGGCGTATTCCATCTTTACTTACACGAGAAGTCTTGCTTATTTCGACCTACCTCTTCGTTAGAAAAATTCCTGGAATCACTTATTTGCGGAATCCGTTATGCACCTATCCCATAATTTTAGAATAGGTTTTTCGACAGAACAGGTTTAAAGTCTTTGACTATGCCGCATCAGAGTTCTCTAAAGTTAATTTTCCTACGCTTTCGGCAACCTGTAGCTCCGAAACTAAGCAAATTACGAAACATTTGTCATAGGAACTTTCGTCTTGCTTTGATGTGAGGAATCACCTCCCGAAGTTTGTCGGTGTAGTTCGTAAACACGCAGATGGTATAGCGGGAAGGGCTTAAGCCATAGTGCTGTTACCACCCATACAATTCATTTCTATCTTTATTTTATGCAGATGGTATATTTCCTATATTTCAATAGTTCCTATATTTTTTTACAGTGTATTTCCTTATTTGACTTGAATGGCTTGAACCAACTGTTCGTATACACGGATGATGTAGATTTACTAGGGGACGATATAGATGCACTACGAAGTAACACCGATGTCTTAGTAGAAGCGTGCGATGAGATAGGTCTGCAGGGAAAACAAAATCTACATGATAACAAGCCGAAACACAGGGAATAACGGAAATAGAGAAAGTAAACAAATTTAAATATTTGGGAGCATATGTAACAAGCAAAAACGAGGTCACGGAAGAAATATAAAGTCGCTTAGTATCTGGCAACGCTTGTTTCTATTCATTTTCGCCTTATTTGTTATGGCGGAGTTAAGATCGCTAGACCTTTTCTTCCCCTTAACCATAAATATACATAGGAAAGCTATTTTGATGAGTGCACATTACACAATAATATCATAACACATAGAAGATAATTATTCTTGAGAAGAAAGAGAAAACGCATACACATACATAAATTACAAGAAACAGATAGGGCAACATAGAAAAAACACAATAATACATTAGCAGTGGCAACAGGTTATATAATAACTAAGCCAGTAGTAAGCCAGCTTTCACTATTCATCCATAAGCATAAAAGTAACGAACACTGATTAAATATTGATAGAAATATTAACAACAGAAATACTAACACTAATATATTCCAACTACCACAGAAAGCACACACACACAGTTCTCTACCTTAATAATTACATCATTGTAATAATAATAATAATAAAAAGAGACGTAGTTCTAATGATGTATCCAACCTGTACGAAACCTTGCTCGACTCATTGCCTGGTGAGATATCTAATTAGTAAACAGCTTCTCAACAGTTTCACTTTTCCGATACATTACCAGTGGATACATGTCCCTGGTCGAGTGCGGGAGACTATTCCAAAGTTTACAATAGGAGACTGGGAAAGATTTTGCGAAAAAGTTTGAGTTATGCCAAGTCTTATTGACCATCTCACTAAGCTTTCTAAATCTTGATTCACTTTATTTATTGCTTGTTGCAACTCTGATGGCGAGGAAGAGAGATAAATTTGAAGGTCATCGGCATAAAGATGATAACGACAGTACATTAGGGCATCAGAAATGTCATTGGTGTAGAGTGCAAATAGAAGAGGACCTAAAACACTGCCTTGAGGGACACCTCATGAGATTGATGTTACAGAGGAGGATTTATTATGAGACAAAACGAACTGTTCACGGTCAACTAGGTAGGAGCGAATCCACGAAACGGCTGAATCAGAAAAATTAAAGAAAGCTTTCAATTGAGCTATCAACATATCATAGTCGAAAGACTGAAAAGCTTTGCTATAGTCCAACAGAACTAGGATTGTAGCTTGTGTATGGTCCATAACGGAACGAAAATCTTCTGTTACGTGAACCAGTGCAGTATGAGTGCTGCGGTTAGATCTAAATCCTGACTGAAGCGGTTCTAATACTTTGTTGCATGTAAGATAGCTGTTGAGCTGATCTTATTATATATTCCAATGCTTTTGATAAAGCCGGAAGTATACTTATAGCACGGAAATTGATTGTACTAGTCACATTGCTAGTTTTAGGATGGGGCGTACCATAATTAATTTCCAAATTGATGGAAAACTTCCATAAGTGATTGAAACATTAATGATGTCAGTTATATAGGGCAGAATATGAGAAAGGATTAGTTTCAGAAACTGAGCAGAGATTTGATCAGCTCCTACTGCGTTCGACTTAATTTTTAGAACAGCCCTTGCCACCTGACTAGGATTAACAAGCGTGAAATCAAATTTGGCACCATCTAACTGGCGCCTCATAGTTGATTTAATAGTTTCAGTTTTAACGATTTTATCAATAAATGGCACCTCAACAAAATTATGATTTAAAACATATAATGAACAATATTGAATAGGGTCAATATCTATGTTTCGCCCCACCCTCAGCGTTTTTAATTTATTCCAGAGCACGCGAGGGTTACCACTTACATTGAGCAGACTAGATGCAAACCGTTTTTTGGCATTCCTGACAGCCTGATTGCAACGATTCCAGAGAGATCGATAACGTTCAAAACTAATACTTGTATTGTCTGAGTTCATTTGTTTGTCTTTCTTAAAGTTTCTGTGCCAAATCTCTTTCTCCCATCAAGGTCAAAATGTCTTGTGTAATCCAGGGCGATGGTGGTCTCGTGAACCTCCTCCTCTTAGTGGGTGAAAGGTTTATAGAGTAGCTGAAGAATTAAAGACTTTAGGGCATGCATCCTGTCACTAAGGTCTACGTTATTATTTATAGTGTTCCACTGAGTGTTAGCGGCTTCATGATTTAGGGCTACTAGATTTATGTTCTTCATGTCACGGTAAGTGACCATTCTGGGTTTATATTTCTTCACAGGGAACGAATAAGCACTAAAGGTCAGATCATCGAAAGATATACCACTCGCACTGAGTTGACCGTGTTTAATAATACGTTCGAGATGTGTTGTTAATATTAAGTCTAGCCAGCAATGACTAGAAGGTGTGTGATATGTTGCTTGTAGTTGACAGATACTAAGATTATAAGACGAAATCGTATTACGAAATTTTTGTATGTGTATAAGAGCAAATCGCAATTCAAGTCTCCCATAATTATAACATGTTCATAAAATCCCCATTAACTTACTAATTTCATGCTCAATTTTTTTTTAATAAAACAAGCTCGAGGTGGCCGATATGCAACTACTAAAGTTAGTTTTGTTGTATTAATTGTCAGTTCCAGAACAATAAATTCAGTTTATTTCATATAATTACCAGGATATTTTGAAATGACCTTAGTTCTAACATGTTCAACTAAGCATTTGTATCAACAAGTAACCATATAACGTGATAAAAGTTAATTAGCTATACTTTTGTGCTGATAATGAACTATACAAGTTTAAGTAATCCTTTATCAATCCATTAGTACACACCTGAAACTCCAGCTCTCAAAGTAGTGACATCTAACGGTGAAATCCTGAATTACCAAAAATTCAATATACATTATAAATCATAACGCGAAATAACTTTTAGTTCTTAAAACAATAAATAACTTTGAAATTAATTAAATTTAACTTAAATCTCATTCTTAAATCCATAAACGATTGATTCTAATGTGAATGAACACAATTGGTATCAATACTATATACCGATTGGTAGTGCCATAACAAAGAGTCGATCACGGGTAAGCCCCAAATATACTGTGTGTCCTCCGAAGTAACGACGCTAACTTCAGAAGATACTTCTTCAATCAAAACAAAAACAAAAAAAGTTGCTTTAAAGGAACCCAAAATTATGCGTAGCTTCGAAGCTACATGCGCTCGAAATTACGGCGGCGGCGGTACAGATGACATATCTCAAGATATAATAACGTTAGCGGTAGCTTTTCAGCAAATCACAAAGAAAGTAGTGCCAGATAGACAGGTTACGAAACACAAGAATTTTATTGCCAAGGTATTAAATGGTTTAATTGCACTATAGCATCGAAATCCCTTCGAAGCTGCATAGCTTATAAATAGACGTATTGTGATTGGCTATGCTGACAGCGCTTACGTTGTTATTTATCGATATATGCGATATATGACGTCACTTATGACGATGTCGTCTTAACTGTGATCTTCTTAAGGCCATCTATAACTGCTAGGAGGAACCGAGTTTTGCCCTATCTAAAAGCATTGCAAGTTTGATCAGCCTTTTATTTCCCTGGAACGCATTTTCATTCATAAAATTCTGCATACATGTGACTTAAGGATACCGAAAAGGATTCACGGTTTTTTTAAAAAACTGTGTGGTTAATATTTTGTAATAATCATAAATTTGGCAACATTTGGTTGCCTCGCCAATAAATTCGAGTTGTCGCCAATAAACTACTGTCTGCCACCCTCTCCTTCGTTCAGCTCACGTGTCAGCTTTGCGGGAGAAATGAAGTCCCTATTCTGCACATCTGGATTGGAAGGAGGTGTAAATACGCTGTTGACGAGTTCCAAAGAATAAAAATTTAAAAAAATATATGTTTAAAGATAAATGTAACTTTTTATGATTCTGTGATTTGTAAGCTATGCATAAAAGCTACACCTATGTGAAATTGGAACTTTATTAGTTATTTTCTTCCCGAGAAATTTGTGATCAAACTTCTAATGCATTTACATAGGACTAACCAGTCTTCCGTTCGGGGTTAGGGATGACCTTAACTACGCATGCTCCGAAATTTCCTCTAAGGGACTCTAAATTTCTTGTTTTGATCTAAATAACCAACTCCTGAAGCTCGCACCATTATTTCACCCTGTATGTTATATCAGTCAGATTTTATCCTCCATACTAGTTTTAAACGTCATCCGATTGTCCATTGGTCAGATTTTATCCATTGGCAAAGAATCTCGTTTATCCGAATTTCATCTGATTCCATATCCATTATCCGGATAGATATCCGGTATTAACATAGAATTTTGTCCCTATTTCGTCTTCTTTTGTCGAAAACAAGTGAAAATAGAATGAATTATATTCGTACCACAATGCCCTGAAAACGTTGGTTGGCCAATTTGTTTTTAAGCTTCCTTTTTCTTTTACCAGGTTATAAGATTTTCATTATTCAATGTTGATCTATGAGCAAAGAAAAAAAAAATGTACCTGAAAGTTGAAAAGGGGGTGGAGCATGTAAGGATCATCAGAGGCGAATAATTCCTCCCCCTTTCCCTCATTCTTTCCTCAGTTGGTTTTTCATCCCAGGGCAAAGTTGTAGTAGGTAATCGAAGGTGATAACGAATCATCTTCTTCCAATTTTCCTCTCCTGTTCATTCGGTTTTTTTTTTCCCTTCCTTTTCCTCCTCATCCTTCCCAGTTCTAACATCTCATGAGCTCTTCATTAAGATTGCAGTAATTAAGTCTTGTCAATACACAGTTTGAGAGCTAGTTGAACGATGAGCGGGGGGGGGGGGGACAGAAAAAGAGAACGATGTGGAACAAGGAAGAAGAAAAAAAAACATGGGGGAAATGAAAGGACAGGATTAAAAACAAGAAAAAAAAGGAAGAAAAAGAAGAGAGAACAAGAAGATAATCGAAGAGACGAATGATCCCGAGAAACATGACGTGAGAACGAAAACGAAATCCGAAAACTAGGGGAAGAGATTTTGAGAGAAGGAAATACCAAACAGAATCTGAAGACAAAAATCGAATTCTGATTTGAGAGTATATGTACTGATTTCGTGTGAAATAAAATAGAAATTATCTTGATAAGCTGTAATTGAAGAGAAATATTTCTGTACCGCTGTTTTCAATTCATGAGATCTTGTCAAGCAATACTTACAAGGAACCCGTTCAATTTTATTTTTTTAGGTATAAGTACGCGTAGATGCTAGTGGTAATATTACCTGTAACGGCGAAATAGTTTATCAACTGTACTTAAATATATGTTTAATGTCTGCTGGGAAATTGCAGTGAATTATGTAGTATAGAACTTTTTGCCTCGGAGCCCTTTCTCCTGCCTTGCTTCGCGAGTCATTGAGGAACTTATTTTCAAAACGTTACAAGTCCAGTGGGTCAAATTTTGCAGTAGACGTGAAGAAATGTATTTCTATCGGATATTGTAACCAGAGGCACTGTCTAGTTACAACACTACTTCGCACAGTTACAGTGCTTGCACTCCCAGAGAAATGCAATTTTTACGCCTACTGAAAAAATTTACCCCACTGAACATCTGACGTATTAAAAATAAGTTTCTTATTTACTGAGTAGCTGCTATAACTAAGTGGTACGCAGGTTCATAATCAATAAATTGGTTTCGGAGAGCAGATTCAGTGGCTTTGTCACGATGCAAGGTATATATGGGTATGAAAAATAAATAAAATACATGTAATTACGCTAAAAATATGAATTTCGGAGGGTAGCGGACCCCACATGTCTTCATTTTAAATGGTAGAGAGTTCTCATGGTAAGGGGAAGTGTTCACGTTTCATTTCTACACCTGCGTAGAAGTTTTATTTTTTAAAAGAATTCCTGTTCTGAATGTTCACAGAACATGTAGTGGACAAATTGTTATCGAACAGAAGGCTCAATCAGCAGTGTTGCTACTGAAGGCTTAAGGTTAATGTAAAGCAAAGAAAAATCTCCAACAAAAGATGGCAGCACTATCTCCGTATAATGTATTTTTATCGTTGCACGAAATTTCAATGCTGCTCCTACAAATTCAAACCTAGAGAGTTCTAACTTTCAAGAGTTCGATCAATGATGACCTTTTATGTTCATTCTTGTTCATTGTTGAAAAAGCTTCATCGTTATAGGTTTGGATATCCTTAACAACAATGAAACGATTTCAGCAATGAACAAGAAAGAAAATAAAAAATCGGCACGGATAAAAAATCTCTTGAATTTATAATTAACTTTCTTCCCTGAAAGTTAGAACTCTCTAGGCTTGAATTTGTAGGAGCAGCTTTGAAATTTCGTGCAACAATAAAAATACATTATACGGAGATAATGCTGCCATCTTTTGTTGGAGATCTTCGCTTTACATTAACCTTCCTTAACACAAGTTTTCTTTGTGGGTTTTGTTTGAATTGATACTTCGGATATTAAGGAAAAACATCATAGGGTTCCCAACCTGTTTCTATTTTTCGTTGACCATCATGATGTGATTGCAGGTAAAAATCTTAATTACCTTTTATATAAACTACTCTACTTAGTGCACTCGCGAGTATATCCCAATTTCTTTATTCTTGCCTTTATTTATTTTCGATCAAATCCGTTATCTGTGTCACTATTTTCTTTTATCCGCATTACTGTTCGATTTATCAGTTATTCGTATCATTGTTCCGTTATTCAGATAATGGTTCCATTATCCATGAAGTAGATAATATACGATTTTTCGTTATTCGAGTGGATGTCAGATTGTCTGTAATCTGGATAATATTATTCGGATAATGAAATTATAAGAATAATCGGATATCCTAACGCTGAACTGTTCGATCCACTGGATAGGAAATTATCCGTAAATACTGACAGTTCGTATCCACATTTCAATCGAAATTTCCGTAATCCCGAACCTCTTAAATCTTTCCTTTTCCCTATATGTTATAGTTTCAAGATATTATTGTATTTTATATTTGTCCTTTGGCCTATCTTTTATATTTTACATAACCTTAATAGGAAATAACATGGGTAAAAGACATTCATTAAAGAAAAAGGGGGGAAATCTTTAATAAGCCATTTCTTCCAGCCTTGTAGTTATCGATTTCTTCCTTTGAGAGTCAGTTGCCTTCTAATTTTCCAGCAGCTTCACAATCTTCTCTTTCTCTCGTCTTCAACCAGCATGATGACGTCGGCGTCATAAACTTCAGGTTACGGCGGTAGGTGGTGCTAGTGTACTTGGGCGTGTTTGCCTCCTATCCACCAAAGGAAACAGCTTTTTCACATTTCCAGAAAATTTAACCTTCCAAGTACTTTTTTTTTTCTCCTTCGAGGTGGTGGTGGGGTGCATTTTGTGACGTTATGTGCGGGGATAAAGAGAGGGAGGGGATATATCTCTCTCCAGTTTACTAGCCAACACTACCAGGAGACAGGCTTAGTACTCCCACTGAGGCCTCGTTTTTTTTTCTTTACTATCGAGGCCTCTTAAAAGAAATCACATGACCTCACATACAGCTTCCCGTACCCTTAATTTTTTGTTCTCCCACCACTGTTTCGGGTTCGCTTCTCTGTCCCTCGCCGAATTTTATTGATGATTTCGTCCCAACTGTGACATTACAAATCGACGCTTAAGGACCAGATGTTACCTCACTTTCCGCCCCTGCTCGCCTCCCCTCATACGAGGACTATGCTGAGAAAAGGAGAACTGTGAGATCATAGTAGCATTCTCCGAGGGAGTGAGAACGGTTGTTGAGAAGAAAAATAGGAGAAAGTAGGGGAGGGGGGTGGAGAAAGTAGTATTCTAAGGGAGAACCGTGAGAAGAAATGTAAAAGGGGGCGCGAACTGTAACATTCTCTCGTTTTCTCTCCTAACTTGATAATTTCTTGGCTTACGATTCGGATTTGTTCTTATGCCAACTGGTCCGCCAGATGGTGTCGTTTCTCTGCTACGGAGAATAAGAGCAAAAGCGTACGAGAGACAGAGAGAGAAAGTGAGGTTTAGAGGCTTGACAGCTGGGGAGCCAATAACGTTCCAACATATTTGCCGGTGCGGCTGCGATAGTGGGCTTGCCTGTAAGCGAGGAGGTGAAGGTGTAAAGGTACCACCTCCCCCACACCCATCCACACAACTAAAACTGTAGAAGGAGGTGGGGTGGGGTGGGGTTAGAAACTGAGATGAGGTCTGGGAAGAGGATTTTGTGCCAAGATGAAGGAAGAGAAGAACACAGCCCAAAAAATATATTTCCTTCACATCCGGGAGCAAAGTGAGCTATTGGATGGATTTATTGCAAAAAACAGTGAGAGAGACTTGAACGCCAGTAATCCTGGGTTTTGTTCCGCCATTCCCCCACTTGGCAACGAATCTTTTTTTTTAGTCTTCCTTTTCCTTCTATCCACATCGGCCCCATTACATCACCAAGCTTGATAAAGTACGTCTTTTGTCAGCGAGCTTTTCTGTCTAAGGACTGATGTAATTTTCACCTTCCCTCTGGTGGCGGAATTTGAAACTATATCAAATATATATACGTATAAAAGGAACAGGTTGTTTTGCCGCGTTTAAACTTCTCAACCTCTCCGCCATAATCCAATTCGGTACTTAATTTGCAATCATTTGTGTTTTGACGAAATTATTTATGACTCTATCATAAGTTAACGGGACAAGACATTAAATCAAGCTGTCGTTAAATCTAGGTTAGAATAATCGAATCATTTGTGTAATATGATATGAGCAAAATCTAAATCTTTTTAATAATCGAAATATTTGTTGACATCGTTAAGGAACAGACATAGTAAGGATATTTAAATACACAATATATTGTAAGGTAATTCTAGTACAAAAATCACGATATATTTCCTATAGATATTTACATAGTAATTTTTAGCTGACTCAAAAGTGAATCAAGCTTATTTTGACAAGGAGGAAAACTTTTGCAAGCTTACCAAGTCAAGCTAAAAAGGTTGATCAAGCTGTCTAGTTTACAAGATTCAAGGTTAAAAATAGCCTTGACAGGACAAGAAAGAAAAACATAATGTACTTCTTTTAAAAAAAAACGTTGCCCTGGGACGTGATGAGAGTTCATTCCCACTGAGATCACAGAAGTACAAGGAAATAAATTTAAAAAAGTTTTCAAATGTGATAAGCTTCCGCGCGTAATTGCTTGTTCGAAAAAGCTTGAGCTATATCAGTAATAACAACCAAACAACTTATGTTGTCCCACAAATTTGCTTCATGCTTCTTTATAATGTTTAACACAATATCAAGTTTGACAAACTCAAAGTCAGTGACATACTACCTTGTTGCGAGTTGGCATGCT
This sequence comes from Lepisma saccharinum, assembly GCA_022664845.1. NCBI lineage: Eukaryota > Metazoa > Arthropoda > Insecta > Zygentoma > Lepismatidae > Lepisma > Lepisma saccharinum. Next base: position 27,569 of record JAGDQP010005777.1, on the reverse strand, counting down.
ATCTGGTTACCTTTAGACTGTATTACATAGCACTATTCCCTAATCTAGTGACATTGTTATAAACAGCTCTTCAATTTCTCAGCGTTTTTTTAAGCCAGGGTTTTTAGCACCTACATACTTCATAATTTAGAAATGTTGGGATGGTGTAAAATTATCTAAATAGGCTATTTTAAAAGGTACTATTCCTGTACTATCTCGTTGTTGGAAGTACTATCTTGCTGTGATTGAGGAAAACTGCCTTTGGGGAAAAGCTCAATCAGGGTGAACGGCTGCCGGGTGCAAACCAAGGACTCTTGAATGACAGTCCTACCCTATACCAATTTAGCCATGGTCACGTGCACTCAGTTCTAAACTGAATCTCGCGATTCTGAAACAGAAAACGTTACCACGAGTGATTCTGCTAGACCTCTGTCACTCCTCAAATTCTGTCACCCAATAAAAATCCTGGCGGAATCTCTGGCCATAACTTGTAGTAGATATGTTTGGACAATCTACTTTTTTTTGGCATTATACTATAATGTGTGAGCTCTTTCAATTTATTTGGTAACCGTGCTGTCTAAGGCGTTAGGCCAACGACTCGAAGGTCCCGGGTTCGAGACACGAGAGAGGCATGGATGTATGTAGATTTTAACTATAGAAGTAGAGGGTCGAAGTAAAAAGTTACTACACTGGCCCAGACTGGCCGATATTGGTCCAGTATTTGGTCGATATTAGCCCGATATTCTGTGCTGCTAGGGTGGGGGAATCCGAAATAATTGGGGCGGAGCCTTGTTCGGATTCCGGACAAATTCGGATTCTCCTAAAGGGGTTTAAAGTACACAGTAAATGTACCAGATCATCCTTTAGCGCGTTGTAATAGGAGAAATAAGGAAGATCACGACTTTGATTTCAATGAATTCTAAAGTGTATCTTATGTATTCATAAGTGTTGTATGTATAGCACAATAATGCTAATGTTTACACTAGAACTTCAGTATTTTATTCATTGTGTTATTTTTTCATTTTTACACAAAAATCAACGTCCTGCTTGCTTTAAATCTGTATTTTTTATCAAAAACCTTTTTTTTTTTTTTTTGTCTTACTTTTTGAAAAACTAACTTAGCCCCTTTCGGTGTAACTCTTTAACTACCAAGAAATAACTTTCGTTCTAACACAGAAAAATGAAAGACAATCTTATATTGATGAATTTACATACTATTTTCACTGACTTAGACATGTTTCCAAAATTTATAATAAATGCTTGCCAGCGCTATTGCAATGCTCTCTTAAATATCTCACGAAAGTGAAACTATCGGATGATTTAACCGGTTCACTTGAGCATATATATATAATTATATTATAGCTAGTGTTAAAGAAGCTGAACTAATCACACAGTGAGAATTCACAGAGTTCAATAAAAAAAGAATTGCTCTTAGAGACACCTATTGACAAACTTATACAGCTTGTCCGATCCAATAGAAATGTTTCTCTTGTAGTATCATTTCCCCTCTTGTATCTGATAACCTAACAGTAATCCATGGCCCGCAGGGCCACTTTAAATGGACTTCTGGCCATTCGGCCACTTTCGTCCTTTGAAAATTTTTATGTTATAAAGTTTGAATAGAAAGGATAATTCTAAGTTTGAAGTAATTGAATCAAGCCCGAACCAGGGCCCAATAGCACGCCAAACCGCAAACGCCAGTACCTCAACCAGATTAAGGCTAAAGCATCAATAAGAGTGTTGTTATAAGTCGTCACCCATTCAATAACCGTCTAGACTGGAAGTGGACAAAATTTGAAATTCAATTTTAAATTTGTAACTATAAATTTAATTATGCAATGAATTTAAGTAGAATGAAAGTGGCTATGAATTAATTTGGAATTAAACTTATCTAAAAATTACTCAATTTTAAGTCCAATTTTTGTAGTAATGGAAAAAATTAATAGGATATGTAAGGTAAGTACTTGCTCGTAAAACTGTCATGTCCCATAAATAATTCTTTCCTTTGAGTGCTTGTTTGCCCTGTTTTGCTTCTTCGACTCGTTGCATCTTGTACACGTGTTTCTGTTTAGAAGTTGTTGTAGAATTTAATGTTTAGTCTGTTCCCTGTGTTGCTAATTAATCATTTGTAGTAGTTCCTGACATGAGATGTTATGTATTTTTATTTCTATATTCATTTGTTTGGGAAGATTTAGGTTAGCAAATTTCTTGTTTTTGTTGGATTCAATATATCTTTTTTGGTTGTTTCTGATATAATCCGCAATCGGTGGAAAATGTATATTACTATAGAGTGTCCGTCTCTCATCTTTCCATTTCCTTTGTGAAAGTCGTATCCAGTATCTTTCGTATCTTTCTATAGAATTTATGTCCGTTTTTGAGTGGTATAGTTCGTGTCCGTATAGTATAGTTGGCCTAAGTATTGATAGGTAGATTCTTGTTTTTATTTTTTGAAATATGCCCGATAATAGTAATGACTTTAGCGCCAAGAAAACCTGTAATGCTTTTTTTCTTCGATCCAAAATGTGTTTATTGAAGTGCAGCCTCTGGTCCAATGTGACTCCCAAGTACTTGGCATTAGTGGATGGTTTAATTCTTGCTTTTCCTATTTTAATGAATTTTCTTTTGTCTGCCTTTGTCCCTTGTTCTGTCGGATAAAATATAGTAAATTGTGTCTTTCCTTCATTCAGAACTAACTTCCAGGTTTTGCACCATCTTATGAATTTATTAGTGATTCCTCTTAGTTTTGAAATTAATGATTTGGACGACAGAGCAGTGGTCCAATAAGCAGTGTCGTCTGCAAACAGGCCTAATTTAGTTAAATTTTGAGGAGAAGAGGGAGTATCATTCACATAGATCGAATACAAAATCGGGCTCAATGCCGCTCCCTGTGGGACACCTTTCTTAATTTCTATTTCCTCTGAAAATTCCTCCTGTGATCTTATTTTTAGTGGTTCGTTTCGTTAGAAATTGTAAAATCCACCTAATTATTGTAGTTGGAATGTTCATTGCGTACAGCTTGTAAATTAATCCAGAGTGCCAGACCGTATCAAAAGCCGCCGTGAGGTCCATGAATACCGCACCCGCCCTCCATCCCTTATTTAAAGCTATTTGTATATCTGTGATTATTCTCATCAGTTGGTCAATAGTCGAAACTTTAGTCCTGAAACCTGAATGAAATTTTGTCAAAAGATCCGTGGATTCCAGATATTGATTGAGTCTTTTTGCAATAACAGTTTCATATATTTTAGCAATTGTGTTTGTGAAGGTGACTGGCCTGTAATTAGAGGATGCAAACCGACTTTTGTTAGGCTTTGGAATGAAAATGGTGTATGCTGTTTTCCAGTTTTGTGGTAAGTATCCGAATTTTAAGGAAGCGTTAAAGAGGTTGGTTAATATCTAGATTAACAGAGGTGGACTTCTTTGTAAGGCTATATACGGTATACCGTCTAGTCCGGGTGCAGTATTTCTCTTTTTCTTTAGAATATTTAATTTCATCGGTAGTTATTTCAGCTAAATGTGTCTCAGTGGCTTCAGATGGGTTATCAGCTTTATCTTGGGTTATCTGATAACTTTAGTCGGACAAGTTATAGTGCTGCCAAGATGACTTGAGCTGTGCCAAAAATGCGAACTAAAACACACACCATCGACACACCCACGCGTTGAGCCAATAAGGGTTCAGTGGGGCGATAACCGAGGGAGTCTTGAATGTGCAACGCTATTGCCAAATTTAACAAGAAGTTCAGTTGAGATAAGGATGGCTGAAAAGGAGAATGTTGTGGTACGCAGTGAAGGAAGAAAAATAATGAGCGAAGTGATGAAGTCTTGTGACGATGAGGAAAGTTCAGTCCACTGGGTGTTTCCCATAGAATGAGCGGCGGAGAGAGCAGCTGCTGCTTCTGGAAAGTTGGGGTCTACTAGGGGTGTTAGGAATTCCGGAATTCGGAAAGTCAGTGACTCAATGGTAAAGCACTCACCTTTTTCGCTTGGGGTCGTCAGTTCGATTCCTCTTCTTGCCATGTGAGTTTTGTGGTGGACAAACACCGTGTGCATGGGTTTTCCTGGGGCTCTTCAGTTTCTCCCCACTTTCTTCATTCCACCAATCATCCCATCATACTCCATCAAGTCTCTGCAAAAGTTACCTAAAACTTATATGCTCCAGACCTTAAATTCGAATTCAAATTCGGAATTCTGACTTTCCGAAATAAAATTTTAACACAATAATTTTAATTTTGTTTATGGCTCTTAAGCACCTCAGGCTCAGGGGTTCATCGTAAGATTTTTTTTACAATGTTTTACATCTTAACCATCAAGAGTTAATTGTACTCAAAATAACATGTCTTGTACTGCCTGTTGGCGGTGGACCATTCTTTTCTATCATTTGATTAGCGTAGCATTCGTTAGATCGTCCGTTCGATCCCAGCGGCCAACCATCCTAACTGAGATTTTCCCAGGGTTTTCCCTCAGTCACACCAGGCAAATGCCGGGGTGGTATCTTCAACACAGGCCCTAGCCAACACCTCCCCGAATCCTTTCCCCTCCTCTATACCGACCTGAGCCTTAGGTGCCTAAAGGACATAAATAAAATTCAAACTTCTATCATTTGGTGGTGATGACCAACATTCGGAAATTCACACATTTCAGATATTCCCACTTTCCGAAGTTCCGACATTCCGGAATGTCGGAATTCTGGAATTTCGAATTGTATTTAATTAGTAATCGTGTTTCTCGCCTTTTAATGTTTTACCTGTATTGTTTCTGAAAGTACAAAATGCACAGGGCGAGAATAAGATTTTCCTCTATCTCAAACTCCACTCAGCAGCACATAAGGAAAATGGGAAGGTGTGTGTACCGTTTGTTTTTCAATTCCCTCACACGACTGAAGGTAAAGTTCATGTTGCGAAGTGTGGCAACATAGCTCTACGGGTGGTAAGAGGATGCGAAATTCTTTCAAAAGACAGCAGTGCGTCTAAAGGAAGATCAGATGTCGAGACATATTGGCACTACCATACATAGTTTTTTGCGTGAACAGTTATTTCAGTACCAGATCTCTTAAATTTGGCCAAATACTGTATTTCATTGGTTAATAATAATAACCACTGGCGTGACAGGCCAATGGGCCTTGAGTCTGCCCCCAACGCCATCTGTAAGCGTTTGGTGCAACTGCGTCCACCTGGGTGACGGCTGTGTGCTCAGCACTGCGCGCACCTAACCACGACCAGGCGTATTAGCCCCGGTTCACACTTGCGATGCGGCAGCCGTGCGGCGACCGCGCGGTCAAGCTTATGGGCCATTGAAACAAATGGAGTGGTTCACACATACTGCGGGTGCGGGACGGTGCAGCAGACCTGCCGCATTGCCCATAGCGGTGCGGCGACCGTGCGGGAACCGCAAGTGCCTTACGGGCCATTGCACAGCATTGGATGGTTCACACATGCGATGCTGCAGCCGTGCGGTTTGTCTCTTTTGGAATCTTTTTTTTCTTAATCTATTCTATTTTTCTCAACTGTTCAATTATAAAAATGGAGATTCTTTATATTTTTCTCTATTTTAAGTAGAGAATTATAAGTTAAATAATAATAATAATAAAATAAAGTCTGACCGAATATTAAAATGAATAATTGGAGGTATACATTTTTTAAATTTTTTATTTACATTTGGGACCCACCTTTCCACTCCTACCTCTCCGCATCCTTTGCACAATTTCACTTCCCACACCTGATGGGCACAACGAACTAAACGTGTTCTCCATGTAATTGGGGTAGAGTACCTGCCTCGACTCCAGACTCGGCGTTGATACACGGAGTCTATAAGGACCTGTTTCCACAAAAGTTCCTCTAAAAAAAAAGCAAAGAAAAGGGGAGGAAGTTGGGGATTTTTTCTTTCTGTGACCCAGTTCCCGGATATAAACCTGGGCCCTGTTTCCGCGGTTGGGGGGGATTTTTTCTTTCTTTTTTCTATTCAATCAAATTTATTAGAAACTTGAGCTGAAAAACAAATACAGAGTTATTTATACACTTATTGATAATAGTTTTATTTGTTTTTAATTGTTGCTTTATTTATGTTACTTTATATGTGTTTATGTCTCTATTTATATTTGTTTCCTTCCCACTTATACACATCTGTTTTCTTACATTGTTCATCATTCACATATCACACACACACATCACACTCTATTTTAAAATTCTGAATATTAAGTTTATTATTTTAAAGGTAATTGGAGGTATAAATGGAAAACTTATTTTGTATTAAAAAATGATGTTATCCTTACTTACTTACTTGCTCTATGGCTTACGGAACTCGCAAGTTCATCGCCACAGTAGCAAGCAATCGCCATCGGGCTCTATCCTGGGCAAGATCAAGCCAGTTTTCACTACAGACACTTATTTCTCCAAGGTTCCTTCTAATATTGTCCTCCCAACGTCGTCTCCATCTTCCCAACGGTCTCTTTCCCTCTGGCTTCCCAATCAATATGGAATATAGTATTTGTTTGTTTTTTTCATCTAAACTACATGGCCTGCCCATTGTAGTCATCGCGATTTAATTATTCTTACAACATCAGGTGAGTCGTACACTCCGTGGAGTTCTTTATTATGCAGTCTCCTCCAGTCATCTCATCCCGTTTTGGCCCGTATATTTTTCTCGAGACCTTAATTTCAAACACCCGTAATTTATGTTCATCTGCTAGAGTCGTACTCCAACTTTCGCAACCGTAAAGTATTACCTGCAGAATGACAGTTCTGTATATTTTCAATTTCAGCTTCCTTGATATTAATCTCGGAAAAAATGATAAATCGGCCAGTACAGGTTCTTCGAAGTGGTAGAGTTCGAGTCCAAGAGGGACATAAGAATTGTCAGCCTTTAAATAATAATCTATGAAAAAATATGAACTTAAACAAAATAATTGTAGCAAACCAGGGTTGACAAAAACTGCCCCCCCCCCCATTCTTTTGTGTTTAAATGCTTTGCTTTATTTGTTTATATTACATATGGATAGAAATAAGTTTGTTTCTCCTTAATGTTCTTATGCAGCAGCGAGGTTATGAATGACCTACAGCTAGAGCTCAAAGTGGAATCCGAACCAGTACTCGATTTGCACCTGAGAGAGATTGTCCCCCACCTGGACTCGAACCCGGAACCTCTTGATTACAAGGCGAAAATTATATAAAATTATCGCAGATAGTTTAATATGTGAAATCGTCACCATGAAGTTCACACTATTTGTGGCATTTTTGCTTTTATTTATTTATTGGTTTAAACCAATTGATATTTTGAAAAAAAAAACTGGTTTAAACCAGCCAACCCTGCAGCAAACCCCCTCCCCATATAAACCGTCACTCCCACCTACATGAGAATACCTTCAGAACTTGAAAATTTCCACACTTGCAGGTACAATATTCTCACTACATGGTAGGAAAATTCCAATGAAAATAATAATAATAATAATATGGATGGAATTGTCTACGAATTTTCTTGCTCGTAAATGCACTGTAAAATACCATTTCTTAAAATTAATAAAGCAGTTTTTATTTTTGCACTGAGAAAATTTTTTCATACAAATGAAATATCAACATTATTTCATTTTAAATAAAAACATATTAGTTTGGAAATAGGACCACTGATCTTATTTTAAAACCAGCATGTTCTCAATTTGAATAAAAAGAGAAACTTGAAATTTCATACCTAAGAAAATTATTTCTACTATTGCACAAACGTGCGCATCCATTGCGATAGTTCTTTAAACTGAGATTCGTCCTTGACACCGCAGAGTGTTCGCAGACAAACCGCAGCATGTGTGAACTGGGGCTTAGGGGCTTTCTAGACCGAGTGTAACCGTCACGTCTTTATTCACGTGACTCCCCAGTTTGCCTTACGACTTTGGGTGAACGCCGAAAAGTCGGACTCAATCCGGGAATTGAACTCGAGACCACGCAGGGCATGAGTCCAACGCTCTAACCACTAAACTATGGGGACCCTATTTCATTGGTTAATATATCATACTAAATTCTTTGGAAACCAATCCAGTTTAGGGTAAACAAGATTCTTAATCCAACGTTAATGATCTCAGCTAACCAAATGTAATAAGTAATTAAAAAAAACTTAAAAAACTTAAATTAAATCAAGAAATTCGAGTAAAAAGAGCATGATTACCCTAATCTGGAATAAAGCCAGGTGAACTGGGAACAGTCGCCAGGTAACAGAGCCCGATTTTGATGAAATATCGCCTGTAGGTACAGTGCCTAGGTAAACCTTCACAGCCAAAATTGTAGGTGCTGTCGTCAACAAATAACGACAAGGCGACCGGAGAAGAATGGAACGTAGACAGCAAGTAAATACAATACACAGTAAAAAATGGCTGTGTTAATTCAACACAATGCGGTGTCCCAGCGTGACTACCACTTTTGTGTGTTAAATCAACACAACACACGGTGTTGATTTCGGTACTGGGAGAAAAAAAAAGTTACAGCTGCAGCTAGATTTGAACATGGGTTGCTCAATTAGAAGTTCAGCGCCTTACCGACTTCGCTAAATTGTCAGACGGAAAGAGTACTAGATTGAAACAGTATATAGGCTAAAAAAATGTTGCTGAACCCCAAACACAAAGAAAGTTACTCTCACGACTTATGCCATGATTCAATCACTTTTCCATTATTCAGTTAGGAATCAAAATCCCCAGTCATTGAAAATATGTTTCATTTCTATTAAAGCAAGCGCATAATTTGACATTTTGTTACGATAAGAAGGCAGTAATGCTGCTCAAGTGTTTCGCTGTCGCCATCTTACTTGCTTTTATAGAAATTGAATATTCTCAATAAATGGGAATTCTGGTTCCCAATTGACAAATAGGAAGTGGTTAAACCATGGGATAAGTCGTGCAAGTAACTTAGTTTGTTTTGGGGGTTCAGCAACATATATTTGATCCAATACACTGTTTGAATCTATAGTGTAGTCGTTTAATTCAAATGTTGTTAAGTAAATATCGTTTGCATCTAGTGTCTTTTCTGTCTGACGATTTAGCGAAGTCAGTAAGACGCTCGACTTCTAACTGAACAACCCATGTTCAAATCTCACTGCAGCCTTAACTTTTTTTTCACAGTACCGAAATTAACACCGTGTGTTGTGTTGATTTAACACGCAAAAGTGGTAGTCACGCTGGGACACCGCATTGTGTTGAATTAACACAACTATTTTTTACAGTGTAGGGTGCGGAAAACGCTTTTTCTTCTATAAACTGATAGGGCTTACATATATTGAATACAAATGGCTATTAATGCATACTGGACAGGAACATACTGGATGGTATGACGACAATGATCGCCATCTTGAAAGCGGCCATCTTGACTATACTTCAAATTTTTAATTAGTAACTGTACCAGGTTCTACCAAGCAACATCGATGTCTTAGTATAGGCGTGCGATGAGATAGGTCTGCAGGTAAACATAGAGAAAACAAAATACATGGTAACAAGCTGAATCACAGAGAATGAAGGAAATAAAAACATAACAATTAACCATGAGAAGATAGAGAAGGTAAACAAATTTAAATACTTGGGAGCATACGTAACAAGCAAAAGCGAGGTCACGGAAGAAATAAAATGTCGCTTAGTATCGGGCAACGCATGTTTCTATTCAGTCCAAAAACTTCTAACATCGCGATTAATATCAAGGAAATTGAAATTGAAAATATACAGAACGGTTATTCTGCCGGTAATACTTTACGGTTGCGAAAGTTGGAGTACGACCCTAGCAGATGAGCATAAATTACGGGTGTTTGAAAATAAGGTCTTGAGAAAGATATACAGGCCGAAACGGGACGAGATGATTGGAGAATGGAGGAGACTGCAAAATAATGAAGAAATTCACGAACTTTATAATGAAATCGTGACGACTAAGGTGGGCAGGCAATGTAGCTCGCATGGGGGAAAACGATATGCTGGTTTGGAAAGCTGTATGGAAAGAGAAGTTTGGGAAGATCAAGACGTCGTTGGGAGGACAATATTAGAAGGGATCTTCAACATGTACGTGTTCATGATGAAAACTGGCTTGATGTTGCCCAGGTTAGAATCCAATGGCTAACGTTTGTTACTGCTGTAATGAACTTGCGAGTTCCGTAAGTCATAGAGTGAGTGAGTGAGTGAAGTGGACCAGGTGGCATATCAATCTGGGCTGGTATGTTCCAAAACCCCAATGACGAAGTCGATTTTGGTATAACTCTAATCCTGTATGAGAAGATGACACGTGAAGTTGTACCTGGAGAATGTGTGAGCCGAATAATGATAAATCATTGTTAGTTGAAACATTTGAAGGAACAAAAACCAAACGGCTACAGAAGAGGCACCGTTATGTTGGGAAATATGATCTTCGTGGTCGCAACATGAAGTTCACCCTAAAATTTTAAATACACTAACGGAAGATGTAGTACCAATTTCAAGAAGGCGTAATGCTAGGAGAAAGTGACATTCTCCAGGTCAACTTCACGTGTCCTTTTGTCGTACAGGATTAGAGTTACACCAAAATCGACTTCGTCATTGTTTTTTTTTTAATTCCGGTACAAATTGATATATAGCATAACCTGCTTACCACTTAAAAATTTTGAAGCATAGTAAGATGGCGGTCATTGTCGTCTTACCATCCAGCATCTATCACCCCTGTCCAGTATCCATTAATGGCTATTTGCTTTCAATATATGTAACAGTTTATAAAAGAAAAGGCGTTTCCCGTACTCTGTGTATTCATGGGCGGATTTAGGAGAGAGACCCTGGCGGGGGGGGGGGGGGGATTACTTTAAAAGCTATCATTTAGAATGAGACATATTAGTCCAAGAGCCAGGGCGAAGAAAAGGGATCTGCCTCCGAAAAAATGAGGAAGTTTTTATTTTTTCATGAACTTGTGCATTTTAGTGTCCTTGATAACATACTAAATTTGCACCCCCGTACACACTAAAATTAAAAGAGCGGAAACAGTGACCGCTCGTTTAGAGCGAATTTTCATCGGAGCAAAGATGAGAAATTTCCACTCGAAAAAAGAGCGAAAATCTGTGGTAGTCCATTTCAATGGAAACCTAGATAGATATTATATTTGTATAGATGAATTTCCATCTATTCAGATACAATTTACATCTTGTGAACATGAAAACGACGCAATACAATGTACAAAAGTGCGAAAGGGAGCATTACTTCATATGCACTAAAAAGAAAAGTACTGTAGTTGTGAATGAAAATGAGTAAAATAAAGCTAAACCTGGAGGAGATTTGAACCCGGTACCGTTCGATCAGCTATCCAACGCGTTAACCTCTCAACCAAGGGTCCAACTGCGAGAATGCGTTCTCGAAATTGATTCTTTCATCTCGTCAGGTACTTGATTACAACGTTGAAAGATTTCTTGTAAGTACATATCTTACTCCTGACGTTTCTTGGTGTATTTTGCTAACAGAAAAGTTTTATAATTCTGTTTTCTCATTTTTAACTATACATAACGCTATAAATTTCACAGTATAGCGTAGTCTGTCGATAGCCTTTGCTTTTACAAATGGCGAAGACCAATGTTGACTAGTAGCCATGCCCATGATGCATTGCAAATCGCTCTAAAAAGAGTGGAATTCAAAACGATCTACAAATGTGTGAAAATTCACTGCTAAACGATGAGAAAATTCACTTCTAAACGATGAGAAACTGAAGCATCAAATTACTCTAAAGAGATGAGAAATCGCTCTTTCACCTTTGACGACTCAATAGGAAACAACTCTTTTATGAATGAAAAAATAAATTACATCGAAACGAGCGAAATTCCATCTAGAAAGAGTACATTTTCCATCCAACGCGATAATGTTTTGTTAGTCACCACTCTTTTTCGATCGAAAATTCCTCTCGCAAAGGAGCGGTCCCGCTTTTCGCTCTAAAAAGAGCGAAAATTACTCTCTTCTATTTAGTGTGTACCTTTGCCGCTAGAGCCGCCATATTGCCAAAACATTCATTTCTCGAAATATCTCGATTCCAGTACATCCTACGGCAAAAGCATCTATTTTATAATCGAAAGAGGAGAAAATTTGTTACAAATTATATCATATACATTTTTCTTGTAAATCTAATGGTTTTCGCACAACAGCCGACTGAAATCTAGTATATTTGTTATTTATTGAAGATTTTCGCTTTCTAGTCATATTTTTATGTTTTATTAACTAGTATTACTATATTATCTATATTACATTATTACAATTATAATTTTATGTTGTTCTTTGGTTCATGTGAGACTCGGAGCCCGGTCCTTTTTTACGCACTAGCTATTAAATATTCATAAATTGTAGGATCTCTCTTTTCGGTAGTTTCACCCTCCTCCCTTTCCTCTCTTATTTTTGCTTCCTTTTTTCTCTCTTTTCTTTTCCATTCTGTGAGTTTTTAGACAATAATTATCTAGTTCTGTTTCCACTCTGTATGTATCAGTTCTCCGGCTGTACCAGGTTCCGAAAAGTAGGTTTATTTCTCATTTTCGAGTGGATGTGGTACTCTCTCAGTTTTAAGAGTTTTAAGAGCCCTGTAGTCATGTGGGTCCCAAATGAGAGTGGGCTCTCTCTTCCAAATAGTTTGAAATGTTTTTTTTTCTATTATTGTTAATAACGTATCGGTTAATTTGTTATTAATAGAGCTCAATCAGTTCTCTGTCTCCCGTTCTATTGTTTTCCAATATAATTTTCTATTCAGAGGGCCCCAAAACAACTGGGTTGAATTTGGAAGGTTCTGGGTTCGTTCTATGTCTTGGTTATTATTATTATTTGGTTTCTGTTCCTGTATGGTCACTCTCGTATTGTCATTTTGGCCTCTGGTTATGTAGGCCTGTATATTGTTCAAGCAGTGGTTGTGTTGTCATTATTTTTATACTTATTAATAGTAGTTATAATTATTTTTGTACTGTTGGTAAAAGCGTTTAGTTCTTTCTGTTTTGGTAATTTGATTTCGGTCAATCGTTCCGCATTGCTGTGATTGTCCTCCTTTGTGTAAAGCAGTCTTGGTGGTCATGTCGTTTGTTTTATTATTATTATTCATCTGTAATGTCACCAGTGGTGCCAACGTTGGTGTTATTCTTTTAAAAGAGTCTATATACCTTCTTTAACCTGTTTAAGGTTGACCTCCCCCGGGGTGTTCTATCTTCTGGTTTGTTATTGTTTGGCCGATTTGTTGGGTCATGTAATTTTAATTTTTGTGGTTAGTATAGAGCTATGCTGTCATGTGTTCCTGACCGTTTTTTCTCGGTACCGACCCAGCATTTTGTCGGTGTTAGATTTTTGTTTCTTTGTTTTGTTTTGTAGGTTCAGTCCTGAGTAGGCTCTGTTTATATATTGGAATAATTCCATTCAGTAGTTGCCTTGGTCAGCATGCGTCTCAGATTGTCGGGTCTCCTGTAAGCTATCATTGGTGTTTCTTGTGGCATTCTGGTCCACCACTCCTCTTTACTATATTCACTTTTGATATTGTTCCAAAACTTTTGGACCAGTTTTTTAAATTTTGTTTTCATAGTTAGGATGGTAAGTGAGAGCAAATATTATTCTATTTCCTCTTTGTTTATTTCTTGTTTATTTTCTGGTTGTCTGTTCGAGAAGTTTCGTTAGTGTAGATTTGACCATATTTCTGTTATGGCCTCTATTTTGGAAGTTCCTTCCCATTTCTATCAGTCCCTTTTTCAGCTTCTGTTTGTTGTCTACAATTCTAATCAATCTCAATCCTTGACTTTTGACCACTGAATTTATTAATGAAGTTGGGTGAGCCGAGCTGGCTTCCAAGAACTCGTGTCTCGTTGTTGGTTTGTAGTAGACGTCTGTTTCCAGTTGTCCACTTGCTCTTTCCTTAATTGTCACGTCCAGAAAACTAGAGGACAAGTCCACTCAGACGCAGGGAGGAAAGGGAAAACACACACACACAAAAAGAGTGGGGGACAATGAAGTGCAGTTGGGGTAATATCAACAGTTTCCACCTCGTTCAACTCTGTACAAAACGATTGTGCTAACTTACAAATATGCTAAAGTACACACGACTGTTGTGCGCAAACCATTAGGTTTACAGGAAAAATGTATATGACATAATTTGTAGCAAATTTTCTCCTCTTTCGATTATAAAATAGATACTTTTGCCGTAGGATGTACTGGAATTGAGATATTTCGAAAAAGCTGGTTTTAGCCGCCATTTTGACAACATGGCGGCTCGAGCGGCAAAGGTACGGGGGTGCAAATTTAGTATGTTATGAAGGACACTAAAATGCACAAGCTCATGAAAAAATCAAAACTTCCTCACTTTTTCGGAGCCAAAACTACCTGACGCCTGGACTATATGAAGTAATTCTGATATGGCAATGGCCCCCCATAAATCCGCCCATGTCTGTATTCAATTTACTTGCTCTCTGCGCTCCATCTTTCTCCGGTCCCCCTGTTATTTGTTGACGACGGCTCCTATAATATTGGTTGTGAAGGTCTACCTAGGCACTGTATCTACACACGAATTTTCATCTGTCTCCTGGCGAGTGTTCCTTGTAAGAAAAAACATACCTTATTTTGTTTTCGGTTAAACAGAACTGCTGGTAAAGATAATGACAAAATAGTAGCCAGGCCTCTCTTCTGGATACCAACTCAGTTAAAACACCTACCGTACATTGATCCATTATTTCTTCCAGAAGATTTTATTTGGAGGGGAGGGGGTCGTGGGGGGTAATGAAAATTATAAATAATACATATTGACTTCAATGTGCTAAAATCTTAAAATAAGAATAACGTTAGTAAACAATATGTCATACTTCCTTAGTTAACCTCTAAAAAAACATGTACAATATGTATAGAATGTGCTATTATGTACGTATTTCAGTATACGTATGAGTGATACAAATGTTGAGTAAGGGCGTTGGCAAGGGGGGGGGGGGCAAGAGGGGACACTTGACCCCCTTTGGATTTCAGTTTTTATATAAGCTTGCTATTCTAAATTCATATATTTGGTGAACGTTTTTATGCTTTTCTCTGCAAGCATTTCATAAGGGCAGTATATACTGTCGTATAATTTCCTGATTTATTGTCATTCCATTTCAATCTACGTAATCGCAAATATGGTAATTTATACACATAATTAAAAAAAACACACACACAGAAAGTGAAATGCGAATGGCATTATTGTACCATCATGTAACTTTGATTTCTTTGAACATACTCTTTTTCGATTAAGTTCATAGCATTTGTTCTAGAAAGAAAATAAAAAAAAACGAAACAAGTATGTCCCTGTCTTTCTGTCTGTCTTTCTTTCTTTCATACAAACACAAATTTATACAAAAAGTTTTTAAAAAAGCACGAATAAGCCAATCGCAATGTACACATTCTTTTAAAGTAGTAACTTTTGGGCCCTCATCTTAAGGCACCTTCGTACTCGCATCTCCTATTTTGATTTTTTTTTAAATACCCAAGAAATCAAGAACAGTATTGAAATTTTGAAACGAGATCCACCTTATACTTACTAGGCATTTGTGAACTTTGCTTTTATTCGAAGCGAATTCTTTTAGCCGAAATATCGTAACGATTTTTATTTGTTGGCTAAATAGATTATAGATGGAGCCTTTTGACCATTTGGATTGTAATTTTGTAGTTTATTAAGTATAGAACTGTTGTTTGCTTTTTTTTTTACCGACACCTTTTATTATAAAAGTTTTACTAAGTGAGATTAATACAATAAACAATACACTTGCCTAAAACGTTGCCCGGAAACTAGGCAGTATTGAGATATTAAGTGGATCACCTCTTATTTGTAACGACTTATGATTCTTGTAGGCTTGACTTTAGTAACTCCAAGTATTTTTTTTTTCTTGGAGTCGGCGTCTTCTGCTACACTTTCCTGTTTACGTAAACAGTGGTTTTTTTGTGTTTACATTGTTTGTTTACGTTGTGTCGTATGTGTGTTTTATTGACACACATCCCATTGCAATATTTTAAGATTGTAACTTAGGACGGCATAGCCCAGGATTTCATATTTCTGATCAATAACACATATCTTCAAATTATGGAATAGTTCATTTGATAGATATTCTCAAGTATTGTCTAGTCCACTTATGTGAGTGTCATTTGTCAAGCATTTATAAATAAAATTAAAAATGGAACCTAATTACCAAGGGATCTTAAAAACAATCTGTATTTTAATTTTTGAATTTTTAAAGGTCTTTAGACAACTTTGGTTCAAGCCGAATGGATGATTAAGGAAACATTGGTGGTATGGTGAAAGTGGAAGGAAATGGAAGAACTCCGAGAATACTCACGCGCATAGTATTTATCCACTGCAAAACCACATATCACGAGCCAGGAACGAACCAGTGACCTCACGCACCACCAGAGATGAACATTCTACCACTGAGCCACCGCGACACAAACACGAATCTGAAACTGGTTCCCTTCCTCTTGGCTTGTAAAGATTTTGGTGTTACTTCATAAGTGAACGATGGCCAAGAAACAAGCGAGTCTCTTTAGTTTAACGATATCTAACTGTTGACGAATGCCGTTAGTGAAAAATCCATTGAACGATGTTTTAAGACTAACACTAGTCATTGTAGAATTATAGAGCAAATGTATATTGGTTTTGCGCCTTAGAAATTGACAATTCCTCTCTCTAACCGATGAAATATCTGCAGCTACTTAGAAATAATTTGATAAGTATGGCTTCTGTGGACCAGTTTTCAAATAACCAGCCAAAAGATAGATGCCGATAACGGAACATTTTTGTATACTATTATTTGGCCATGATTGATACCTTACAAAGGACAGAACATTCACCTAATAAACCACTTCTTCGACAGGAAGTCTATTAATGTTTATTATCGATAATCTTACTTACGGTTTCAAATTTTCCTGAATTATTGAAACTTGTCTATGTCTGAAAATGTTATATGCTATCTCTAGCTTCATGACATCAATTTTTTCTAACACCTACTGGTCGCACTGCATTAATTTCCTTGTAATTATCAACGGCTTCTAGCTCGCCAGGTAGTAAGACATTTGGTGATCCTTACTATTCACATATGTTTGATATGATACTGTCTGATATTACTGATAAGTCACTGTTAGAAAATTTTGTACTCTGTTCTTAGTTCAGATTCCATTCCATTAATTTGAAAATTATGATTCGTTCAATTTTATTTTATTTTTGAATTGAGTTTATATCATTTGGTAAGCTATAAGCAAGTTCTCCCCTAGAAAGTAGAAAGGAAATAAGGTTTTAGGAAGTATCTATAGCTACGAGTAACTGGGAATTTCCCCCTTCAGTTTCCACTCGGCCAAAAAAGAGAAGAAATGGTACTCTAATTCTGTGCCAATACAAACGATAGTACTACCAGAAAAAGAAATGCCTAACTTTCCGGAAGATGACGTCTACAATAGTATGTAATAAATAAATATAATATACTCCTCTTCATGATTCAGCTGCAAACTTCTCCCATAGGGTAATTCCGGGAGAGTCACCGCATACGGGATAGACTGCGCACCCACCCTAGTTTTGGGAATTGTCAACAGAGTGCAGTCGCTTGCGACACGCAGGAGCGCAATAGACGTAAGAGGGAAAATGAAGTGGTTGTGTGCGAATGTGTTTCTTTTCACACATTGTATGACGCAATTACTGGGATAAGTCTGATATGTTTCCGTCATAATTTTTTTTCACCTTACAGTAAATTCATATTTGACGGTAAAGTACTACATTACGAGGTGCGGCGTCTCATTCAAAGTATACGGGATAGATGCCACTATGAAATCCAGTACACATGCCGCACTTTTCTCATATGGGACACACGCCGCACGGGATGAATTGAGGTGAATGATTTGAGATGAATTATGAAACATTGTTAGTGAAGGTATGGTGAAGTTATGGTGTCTATGAAAACTAACTACACTTGTTTATACGTTTGTTATTTTATCCCAAAAAAGTTAGTTGTGGTTATTTTAAACAGTAACTATGAAAATAGTAAAAAATACATTTTCATCTTTATTTTTATATTGGGCCTAATTGAAAATGACGATATGTTACATAAGAAAGCAGGGGACAGTGAGATCCAGGGTCCCAGAGAGGTTAAAAGAAGCAATTGCAAGGATATTTCGTAGCCTAAGTTCATTGATTTCTTTTTGCTTTTCGTTTAGTTGGCCTATTTTTTCGAATTCTACTGAAACTGGTCTATACTTAGCCTATAGCGACTGTCTTATTTTCCAACTTGTATTTTTCAGTTAAAATAGGTGCTGAACATAGTCCATGATTTTTTAACTTTTACTTCTCCCTTACTTTGTAGCATTGTAGGTACTCTACAGTAGACAGTAGACAAAAAACTAATATAAAGTAGGCCTGCATAGCTTCATTTCTTCCCAACTTCCATATTGCGACAGGTTGTTTGCAGAAGGCAATTGGAACATCATCTGGGTAGTCTGTTTTTTTTTTATGTGCGGCGTATCACCCTTATAGGTGCGGCATGCCACCCATAGCATACGGGATAAACGCGGCAATGTAATGTTTTACAAAAAAAAAAAAAAATCTAACATCTAAGTGATGGGCGATTAGACTATAAGTTTTGGTGTGTTTGTCAGGAATATAATTGGTCACCATATTAATTAGGTATTTTTATTTTAAGTACATCATGGGTCATGGGACTTAGAATAATCATTTTAAAGATGTGCGCAATGTCACCCTGATTTACCCTATCTAAAACTGACACACACACAGACACACACACACATAGTACTAATATTGCCTCCCTTGGGAAAATACCTGGCGACGCCCTTGGTGTTGAGACTAATTCTTTCGGGGTGCGGTTGAAACCCCCCCGGGAGACAAAGCCCCCCAAAAACGGCATGCCTGAAAGAAACACAGCATTGAACATCGTGATTATTGCCGACCGCAGAAACAGTGTGATATGCGCCGTCAGGCCAATGTCTTAAGGTTCTGAGATCGTAACCCAGCAGGGGCATTAATGTATGTGGATTTTAGGAACTTAAGCAGCTAATAGAATCGAGACGGGTCGAAGTTAATACTAGTTACTAAAATGGTTAAAATTACAAAAATTTTCTCGTTGCTTGGTTATCAAACAGATAAATAAAACGGCCAAATATTTAAATGACTGCTTCGGAATTTCTTACTGTTTACTGTGTATTCAATACCAATGTAAATGCATGCTTCATAAACTTTTAAAGTTTCTTTCTAGATGGCGCAAAATTTTAAGAGAAGATGAAAACAGTAATTTACCTTTCATTAATGAATTTGGTCAGCGTAATAAGCTTGAAATTAATGCGTATTAAAACCTAGAGTAGGCAAACTACCTAAATATGTTAAGAAATAACACTGGCATCGCAAATTCAACTTGAAACAACAAAATTAGCAAATAAAATAAAACCTTTCAATAAATAAAATGAAAGGAAAGAAAACTGTTTCACGTATCACATTTCTTATATATAATGTTCCGTTCTTTGAAAATGTCCATTGAAAAAATTCCGCCAAAAAGAAGTTTCAAAATCGATAGAACAAAGAGATATTTCTAAACTTGTCTTCGCCCACCTGCAGTGTTGCCAGATGGAGGGAAATTTCCCTCGGCGTAGGGAAAAAAGTACTCAAAATTTGCCGAAAGGGAAAAATGGGAAATTTTCTTAAAATGCCGGGAAATTCTGCTTTAGTATATTTTTACTTTAAATTGACTACATGAAAAACAAAAGTCGCATTAATACACAAGACGGGATAGCTGTTATTAGAAGATAAAAATACAATAATAATATCATCCTGGTTTACCTTTGAATTGTAGGCATCTGGCGCTTTAAAAAAAAGCTCACATTAGCAACAATCACAATATCGACATCTAGCAGAGCGGTAAATTACAGCAAAGGGAAACAAATGAACGTTTCAATATTGCGATCTAGGTTTCTTTTTCTAAAACAAGTGTGAGGGAGTGTATATATTAAAGAAGAGAAACTGGGTTCTAGATTTAGAAAACGAAACTAAGGTTTTACTATATAATCAGAATCAGACTACAGCGGGTTGTCTTTGTTTTTATTTTATTTTAAATTCACTTGCAGTTTTTGTGTAAAACTTTGCACTGACAGTTTCATTAATTTTTCCGTTATACAAGGCAGGATTGTGGTGTGTTAAAACATGATAAAATGCATTTTGGAAGAAAAAGCATTCTCTCAAAATTAGTGATGGGAAGAACAAGGAAATTTTAACTATCAGGGTGAGTTATCATTTCGATACTTCTATTTTCTTTACAAATAATGCTTTTGTGCAGTCTAAATCAACAATGTATGTTTGTAAGACAGTCAATAGAATGTTATTTGAAGAGCCTTTCTTAAAACAGAAAAAGCAGTCGCAGTAGTAATACTAGTAGTAGCACTAATAATAGATATAGTAGTTGTAGTAAAAAGGAAGAGTAGTAGTAGAAAATTTAAGCGTAGGGAAATTTATTGAAAAAAAAAGATAATTTCTGATGGTTCAATAGGGAAATTCAATGTTTTGTAAGACAGTCAATAGAATGTTATTTGAAAAGCCTTTCTTAAAACAGAAAAAGCAGTCGCAGTAGTAATACTAGTAGTAGCACTAATAATAGATATAGTAGTTGTAGTATAAAGAAAGAGGAGTAGTAGAAAATTTAAGCGTAGGGAAATTTCTTGAAAAAAAAAAAGATAATTTCTGATGGTTCAATAGGGAAATTCAATACCGACCATCTGGCAACACTGCCCACCTGGGAAATGCATAGAACATCTACTTCCCCCTTTCCGCTTTATTATTAGCTGGCAATGGTTGTCTAAAAGAAGATACTGAAACATTTCGTCGTATCCATCTCAGCATTAGTGGTTTACTAACGAGAGTAATATCTTTCCTTATCGGCCCAGAACAAAAGATAACCAGTCATTCATCTCACTAACGTCATAAAATCCATTTGTAATTACCGACTTATTATATATTGCCCCCCCCCTATATCTGACATCGCCTTTGTAATGTGTATCATCTATACGAGTTTGAGCTAGTCTCGCGAAAACCTTTCCAACGACACCTCAACCACTTTTCCAGCCCTAGTAGTTCCTGAGTTGAAAGTTATCGACGGACAGACGGACGACCCCGTTCTGTCTTCACAGCATTTGGTGTTGAAGCCTAAAATATTACAGACCAAATAAACTTTCGTTGCATGATTTCCTCCCCCCCCCTCCTTTTTTACGTAATTAGCCATACCCATAATATAATTATAGGTATGGATGAGTGTATTCAAAAAATTTTATTATTTTATTTAGTAATTATTTTGAGTTTTCTTAACTAAGATACACAGTATATTTCTGGAATGTCACGTGCAAGACGAAAATACCTGGAAAGCCTCGCTGCCTCGTGGTGGCTTTGTTAGCAGAAGGTGTGAGGCTTTATGCAAATGGGAGCTAAGTGCCGAGGGATGCCGAGGCAAAGTGCATGGCTTTCCAAGTCCACTTCGAGCAAAAGGGGTTCGTGTTTGCAGAAGGATTTTGCACAGGGACATGTTTACACTTTGGTACACAAGCCTGTTAAGAAGATCTCGTGCTAAAGCCTCTTTCTCCCTGTCCCCGTGTCACTTCTTTGTGTGTGTGTGTGTGTGTGTTCCTTGTGTCTATACGATTATGTCCATAGCGAGGCCAAATTGACCTTGCTTTAAGAGCTCCTGATACTACTCTTCCGGTGGAAAGACAAGGAAAATGCTGCAAGAAGGAAAAAAGTCTGCTGAATAGGGTGGGGGTGGGGAAGAGAAGGTATGCTGGAATGTCGTGTAGGATGGTCATTATGTACGTTCAAAGCTTCCTCCACTAGAGGCGCTGCTGATATCTCAATCTGCATAAATAAGAAGGACTGTTCGTTTCTAGTTGAAGTGACTTGAATCAATGACACCTGTCAACTCTCACACCTTCCTCTTCTTGAACTCTTTAAATATCTAAATGGAAAGATTTGTCTCAATGCTAAAGAGGGTTAGGTTTGATGTAAAATAGTATTACAGGTACTAGATTTGGCTCAAGATAATTCCGCAAATTGGTCAAGGTTGGTCACTCAATAACATTTTCATTGTTCCCTTTTTAGTTGTTTCTAAATGACATCATTGTCGAAGAAGCCAATGCTTATATATTTAATGAATATATTTAATGAACACTAGGAGTCTATTGCATAATAAATTACAAGTTAATAATATTAGTGACATCCATCTGAAGAGCGCGACAATTCTGATATTTACTGTCAGCAAAATGGAATAATTTGTAGCAATTCTTGTTTTACAGAGATCGTGTTTGCTTCATGCAATATTCACTTGTCAGTTGAAGTTGCAGAGATGATATCAAAATAAATAACAACGTGTACAAGTATTCCATGTTGTAATCAGGATTTTCGCGCTCTTGAGACAGACCTCACTAATATTATTGCAATTAATAATATTAACTTACAATTTATTATGCAATAGGCCCCATGTCCAGGATAAAACCTACGAGATTCTATAAGAAGTAATGTTTTTATTTATTTACTTAAGTTTCTGGTACACCAAGCAAAGCTATTTTACTTAATACTAATAGAGTATTCAATTTGCAATTGTAGTACTGGTAGTTGTAGCGGCCCTTCCGAATTGTTTTCCTTCTCTATTTAATTTTCACTACGTCCATCTGTGGTTAGTATAGTCAACCACAGCAGCAAGAAAAGGAACTTATTTCAAATTTCGGTTCAGCGTCCTTCAATGTATCCGTCCAACAATCTACGAAGCTTCGGAGCTGCAACATATTTTGTTCACGTATGACCCAAACCTAGTGGCCCAGTTGATAACGTCGCGGACTTCCGATCGGCAATTGAGAGGCATGCGAGTTCGAGCCCTGCTGCCCGGTATCCTGACTGAAGTTTTCCATTGTTTTCCTCAGTTGATCAAATGAATGCCTAGATGGTATCTCAATTAAGGCTTCAGAATCCGTAGCCTCGGAAGAGGTAGTCACGGAGGGACGTTATCCCTTGAATGTGACGGACTTAGGCCAAAGTTAGAAATCCAGCCCAAAATAGATCATTTAAAAAGGAAGGCATATCTTATTCAATAGGGAAATTAATTACTGAGAAAAATTGGTTGCAGTCAACAGTAAAAGTAACATTTTCAGTTTTTCTAATAGTCTAATATTTTCATAAACAAGAACAACAATATTCAAGAAAGAGTTGCAGTCGCATGTCAAACTCAAGACCCTGTCTGTTGCGGTACTTCGTTTTTATGAAAACATAGGTTGAGAAACAAATGTTGCACAGATACGTACTAACAAAGGAAAATAGAATTGTAATAACCTTCTGAACTAAATTTGGATTCTCATGGTATTTTATTGCTTCCAGAATCATTGACAAACCTCTGGAAAGAACCCTGTTTCTAACAAGGTCAAGAAATTGTTACCTCACAGGAGACGAAAGCGGACCCGAACTCTTGGTGAAGCAATAAATATATGATAGTTTGAAATGTCTTCATCCTGTGTGCCCGTATTTCAATGGTATTTCGCATTTCAAGGAAATGTGATTGCTTAGCGAAAGGGAAGAAGTTTACCGATTATTTGAGAATCTTTGCTGTGGACACTGGGATTTTTCACGGACAGTGTCGCGGAGTCCCAGAGCTCCACGGCGCACTCTTTGAGAACCACTGGTTTACATAAATTTATAGACAAGGAGATGATGTATACAAATACAATGCGTTGATGCGTGTTTGTTTATCGGGTAAGATTGAACGAACATTCTAGTGCACATTGATCATCGTGCAATGGCCACATCTATCTCCGGATATAAATCCCCGTTCAACAGCAATATACCATCACGGAGAGGTCAACTCGACCTGTGGATTCACAAGTTGCTAATGTCACGGTATCATGAATTGCTATTTAAACTCCCTTTGATATACCTGTTAATGACTTCAGTGTGTTTGTGGAGTTCATCTGTCGGCGTGAAGATGCTCTTGAAGGACCTCAGAATATCCCAGCTTGTCACTGAGTGGTGTTGTTATGAATTAGTGTACGTCAGTGTATATTTAGACTTAACAAATAGGAACAGGAAGTCCTGTGTATTAATGAACAAAAAAATCATTTTCTTTAACGTTGCGTCTTTATCAGAATCATATTGTTTAAAGGGTCGTATCTATTAAGTTTGCGATTCTAATGCCATGCTCATCAGAGATAATGGAACATTAAATCCATTAGTTGTCTCTTAACTCTGTTGTAAATTGGAAGATAATATAATGCAAAATCCTAGTAAGTTTACCTACGATCTCTGTTTCAGCTGCAACACTGATTCCGGTTACCTATGCTCGACTGATCTCAAGAAGAGGTGTTTGCAAACGAAATAATTACCGATTTTATTACCTTACTCGCCCCCTTTTCTGTTCTAGATACAAACATGTAACATCAAACTAAGTAACCGGAGTTGTAATGCTAACTTAAAGGAAACATTTTGGCCCAAACAGTATAAGGGATTTAACTTGTCTGTTCTGAAGGCGTAGAGATATATAGCTTTGAAATTTTCTTGGGTTAATTAGGAATTGTTCTTCTAAAAGACAGTTGTCATGGAGAAACGGTCTTCGTAGATTACTAAGCAAAACCCTTTCCAAATCTTCTTGTAGGCTTTGATTATGTAGACAACGAGGACTTTAAGGTACATTATGTTGTATTTTAATTTTAGTAACCCAGATTTGACTTGCAATTTACATGTCAATATTTGGGTTAATAGAGTAATTCTGTATAGTGTTGCTATGTATTTTATATCATTATTGCCTTTTAATCTTATAATGGTAGTAGGGTTATTTATAGAAGTGGTCAATCTCATGAGGGTGGCCCTTAAAAGGACCGACTTCATCGTTACATATTCTTACCTTCACTGTGTGAAAGGGTTGAGTGGAACAAAGTGGGCAACATATGTGAGTATGTGTCAATTTTAACGTGGAGATGAGTGAGAATGACAGCAAGATTGAAACCTAAATGTAAATATAGGAGAGGATGAAAGAAAAGTTGATTCTTTTAATATTTGTATTTATTTACGACCTTAGGCAATTTTTGGGTAAGGCCGGCATAGGGGATAGAACTTTACATTATATCCCCCTTCCCGCCATTTTTTTCTTAAGCTACTAGAATCGCTTACTAATATACACTTCCTGGTAAAAAAAACATATCTTCAAATCTTTTCATATCTTCGCAGATTTAAGTGATGACAAGCTTACTTTACAGTATACCAAATAATTAAGACTAAAGGAAAGAAGGAACAGGTTGTATGCAGAAAGTTAAGGTTACTTTAAAGATTCTGTCAACGTTCGCTAACGAAATGGTGAAAGTATGTTTGAAATTGTCTGAAGAAATGTTATGTATTGAAACTTTTAACTTTATTTATTGCCTTTAGGTATCTCAGATTCAGACTGGGATAGGGTGTCGTCCAGGACCTAGTTTGTAGGTACTATCCAGGGATTTTTTGGTGTTACCTCAGTCAGGATGGGCGTCGTTTGCAGAATCTTCCGATTGCTAAACCTATTGGCTCTCACAACTATTAGCTTGACTTGGCATAAAGGAAACAAGATATCATAATAAAATTAAGACATCCACTAGGTTCCCGTGGTCTAGCGGTTACGGTTGTAGCTTCATAACAATACTGGATAGGAGCTTAGGTTCAAGTCCTCCTGTTAGTCATATTGAAAGAAAATTTCCAGACGTTTCTCTCGTTTTCACCAGGTGAACATCGGTATCGTCTACCCAAGCAACAGATCTGACTACCCATCTTCGCTGCATCCAGAAGAATGCTCACAGATGGATGTAATCCGTCAAACATGTGGAGGAGTTGAGCCATTGCTGACCTATAAAAGCAAGTAAAATAATATTAAGTACCTAACCTGACTTGATCAACATATTATAATAAGGGCATATCTGGAGCGTCACTCCCTGCTCCCTTAACATATAAACATATCGTTCACCTTTTCTATATTTATATATGGGAGGTGAACGATACCTTCCATATATGAATACCACCACCAGTGCCCTACCACATCTTCACCAAGCAAGCAAGCAAGTGAGCCATTCCTCCACCCTCAACCCTTACTAGCAGAAACCCCAAGAGGTTCTCGCATCACAACTCTTGCAATTATAGTAAAGGGCGAACTAGGGAGTAATTAGTAAGATGAAACAATGTTAATTGAAATACAGATTTCTAACAATGGGAAAAGCTTTCTACCACCTCTCCGTTTTCTCTTCCTGCGGGGTGAGGGGTGGGTAGGGTTGATTTCTTTTATTTTTTTTTCTCACGGTAGGTTGAGAACAGATCTAGGGCCAAAGAGTACTGGGTCTAGAAAGGGAGGAGAGATACGTGTACAAGAAAAGAGAGAGAGAGAGAAGAGGAGGAAGTTATCCCAAGCGAGCCTTCCTTTTCGTTGCATCAGCACCCGAAAAAAAACGCTTCTTTTGATGTGCTAGCTCAGTGGAGCAGTAAACACCACGTATAGAGGCCGCTTCACAAATGAACGGAGCGCGTTATCATCAGAAAGAGTAATTAAAAGAAGAGAGAGAGAGAGAGAGAGAGCAAGAGACTGTAATTAATTTCCAGCTGGCGTTATTTCTGGAAGAAATAGGAGGTAAAGAGGATGCAGGAGAACCTCAGAAGAAATTCATATATTTCGTCATATGTGTACGCACACATAAGTATGTATGTATATATTTGTGTGTTTGCATATGTAGGTAGGTATATTGTGGTGTAGTAGTACAATTTACTGTGTTAAACCGCCATCACTGGGAGTCCCTGAGGTGACAGGTAAACTGGTAGCGGCTTAAGAAATGTCGAGTTTAGTGCGTTTGTCTTCTGTTTTATTAATAAGAAAGTTTTCTCAAGAAGAATAAGACAAACATAGAAAGAATCTGACATTGAAAAGCTTTGTTAGTTTCTTCATGAATGAACGCTAGCTTGTTCTCTCTCTCCATGTCGGTGGTCCTAGATCTGATTCCCGGTGAAAGCTCACGAGATTTCGTGTATCCACAGAACGGGTTGACTATTAGCATTGAGTAAATATAGAGATAGATTCTACATGGTCACGGAAACCACGAAAAACGGCAATGAGAGTCGTTAATATGACCACGCCACACCCAATTAAACTTAGGGTAGATCGGGGCTATTTCGATCAAGAGACTATATCGATCAGATGTACAAAAACAGCTCAGTACGATCGTGATTTGTGTGATTCTTTTTTCAGTTTTCACTCTATCGACTGAAGTATCATTGGTGGAGGGAGAAGATGATCTCTTGCAACTTATGACGGGTTTGACCTGTTTTTTCCTCTTACTGATAAAGTCCCTTCTGGTCGAAGTAGCCCCGGGCTACTCTAAGCCATTTAGCTGCCCGAGGCCTAATGTTGCCTGTTGTGCCATTGCCATGCAGTTTACCTCAATTTCTTTATGACTGAGAAGAGCCTTTTCGGTGGCTTAGTCGGTGTCGTGCTCGAATTTAGTGCCAGCGGTCCAGGATCCGGTAGGGACCCAAAATTTTAACTTTGAACGCGCCCATTGTCAGCCTCTTTTTCTCCATTTTATGTACAGTATATGAACACTGCTCTCTAGTAATTTTATTACTTCATTCTCTTAC